>CATKHJ010637213.1:0-13424 GCA_949750685.1 Vernicia montana
ATATATATATATATATATATATATATATATATATATATATATATATATATATATCAAATATGAAAATAAGATTAATAAAGTTAATTTGAAAAAATAATTCTTATTTGGCTATATGGTAAATAATTTTTTAAATATGGTAAATGTCATTTTGCCTAGGGCTGAGCACGGTACTCGGGAATACCGGACCAAATCGAAATACCGAACCATTTTAGTACTGAACTGTAAAAAATTTAGTACTTAGGACGAGAACTGTACCGGAAATTTTTATTTGGTACGGTACTGGTTCTTAGCTCATATCCGAACCGATAACTATACTGAACTGAACTGTATTGTACTGAATCAAAAGTACCGGGACCGAACCGAATTTTAATATAATATGAGTATATATATATATATATATATATATATATATATATATGACCCATTAAAAGATATATAATCATAATTCATAAATCAAATAGCCCATTATGTAGGCCAATTGTAATTGTATCCCTAATTAATAATAATAATAATAATAATAATAATAATAATAATAAAATATGTAAATTATGGGTGATAGCTGGCAAGCAGTGGGAGAGTGGGTGAGGGTTAATGGGGTCAACCCTAGGTATATGTCACGACTCGACTTTCGAGCCGCGACGATCCTAGGGCATGGGTAGACATAAGGCCACTGAAAATCCGTAGGAGCCTTGACATACAATTACCTATCATCCATATCAATATCATGCATATCATCATATACATGTCTCCCAAGATCTAAACTTGTCAATCATGCTAACCATATCCATCAATATCATGATTGATTCATATCTCATGTGCTCATCAATAATCATATCTTAAGTCATCTTTCATATTACATCATTCATGAATCGATGCTTTAAAGGCCAAAAGAATATTCATTCATTATATGTACCATGAAGCATCTAAGAGTTAAATCATCATCTATACAAAAATAATCAAAAAAAGGAATTAAGCTTTAGATTGATCACCAAAGTTTTCGAGGACCGGAGAAGAAGAATGCCTTGGAAACTTAATTGATAAACTATAGCTCACCTGAAAAATGGAATCACTAATGAGATAAAGCAGTGAGTAATAATTATACTACCATACTTGTGAGGCTTGGTGCTTCAAGGATAGCTCACAAGATAAATTCATGGTTCATGCAATAACAATAGTTCTTGGAATTCATACAATATCAATAGTTCATGAGGTTCATACAATAACAATGGTTCATGGCTTAACAATAACAATGGTTCATGGTTCATTCATCATGTACATATCATGTTTAGCAGAAATAGTAATAACTTGAATAGAGGTTCATAAGTCTTAACGTTCCCCATGATAAATGACATTTTTCTCAAAGGCATTACCGAGAACTGAGACATATAACATATTCAACCATGAACATGGGAGGTAGAGGCTCTTTTTAACGGAGCATACCCTCATCTCTGTGCAAGATTGATCAGATCTCACGGCTAGGACACCATAGCCCTTCCTAGCTAAGGCATGGATACTTTACTCTATCCATCGGAGTATATTGTGCACAATGCCTGATGTCTTGCCCCACATCAGAGTTGGGGTTTTCTGCTTGGGTCATGGTCATGGAATTTATTCAATAAGGAATCATGAATCATGGTTCGTGGTCATGCATTAGTTCTTTAGAGGTTCATATCATAGTCATACAATAGGCATGGTCTTGGTTCAATCATAGTTCATGAATACAATGAAATTGATATCACAAAAAGGATATTCAAACAATGATCAATAAACATTTGGTAGTTCATGAAAGATTAGGCAATAATGCCCCATGGTTCAAAACATAATCATAATAGTATAAGTATCACTCACCTTAATTCCTTAGCTCCAAAAATAATCTTGAAATCAATTCCTAGAGCAAACAGATGTGATGATCACAACCTTCATCATCAAATCTTCTTGAATCTCTATGAGAATCTATAGAAAATCCAAATAGAAATATCAACAATTCAATTCTTTCCAATCATAACTCATCTAGGTCTTATACATCTATCAATCTAGCATACTAATCATAGAATTAAGAGTATTCTGGAAATGTCTCACCCATAAAGGGTACGCCTAGAGGTACGGGCGTACCTCTGACTGTACCTTAAGGAGGACTCACAGTAGCATTGGTACGCCCAGAGGTACGGGCGTACCTTAAGGCTGCCATTCAGAAACATTGGTACGCCTAGGGGTACGAGCGTACCTTAAGGATGCCATGCAAAAACATTGGTACGCCCATGGGTACGGGCGTACCTTAAGGATGTCTTACAAAATGAAGGGTACGCCTAACAATACGGGCGTACCCTTGCCCGTATCATGCCCTAGGTTGGATTTCTGGTGAAATCTTCAAAGAATTGGGGAAAAGAAGACCCAAATCCTCACACCCAAGACCAAATCCATAAAATCAACTTCTATATCATGCAATTGACTCATACTTTAACTCCCTTCATCAATCAAAACATGGAATCAATAAAGGATTATAAAAACCCATTAAATCAAACTCATTATCATTAAAATGGGAAAACTTGAAATCCTTTCTTGAAATACATTCTCATGCTCTCTATGCCTTTAAATCATGTTTACAATTTATCATCTATTAACAATTTCTCAAAGAAAACCTCATTTCTAGAAACCCATTTGGGTAAACCCAAAAGAAAGAGAAAAAGAAGAAGAAGAAGAACTTCTCAAACAACAAGCATAAAACATAAGATCTAAATGAAGAAATGATTTAGATCATTACCTTGAAGCTTTTCTCTTGATGATGAACTCACTCTTAATCAGTGGATAAAATGAAAGAAGAAGAAAAGATGATGAAGAAGAAGAAAGTAGAAAGAATAAAGAAGAGAGCCTTTTTGCCTCTTGCTTTAATGAGCCTTTGAAGATAAAGTGAAAATGATAGCAAGTGTCTAGGTTCAATGAACCTAGACATAAGCAGTTATATAAAATAAGGTGTTAGTGGAAAATGGGACCCACTTTTTACTAACTCAATTCTATCATAGCATAAAATAATTTTAGCTCATGTACTACACATAACTACTCATATTATCACATAAAAGTTCGTGCATGAATATTTGGGGTATTACATGAAATGAATGGGTGAAGTGTAGAGCCAACTAATAGAATTAAGCTTGAGTCCAACTAATATCTAAATGACTAGAACTAACCAATTAGTTGGTTGGATCTTAGCACTTATAAGTTGTTTATATTTCTTATTTTTTAGCAATGTGGGATCTCTGACAATCCCCTTTTCTAATGCCACGAGTAGGAGAGAAAGGATCAAGTTGTTCATCATTCCAAAGAGCTGACATTTAGCAAGATTGAATGCATTCCATAATGTTCTTACACCAACTAATGTCCAACCCAACATGCATCAATGTATTTTGAATGAAATCCTAAGATAGCCTATCGTAGGCTTTAGCCAAATCATTTTTTAAAGCCATGTACTTGACTCTAGCCTTCTTACTCCGCATATGGTGCCAAACTTCTTGAAAGATGACGATGTTATCAGTAATGTTACGACTTGGCACGAAACTGCTTTGCATAGGAGAAATCAACTTAGGAAGAATAGGTTTCAATCGATTCACCGGAGTTTTAGTAATCACTTTGTAAGCAACATTACAAAGGCTTATCGGGAGCATTTGACTAGGCATTTCAGGCTGACTCACTTTAGGCAATAACACAATGAGAGTTTCATTAACTTTTGGATCGAAGGGACCTCCATTCAGAAAGAAATCGGTATGAAAACCATCTGGACTTGGTGATTTCTAAGGCTGCATATCAAACAGAGCTTTTTTTACCTCCTCCATAGAAAAAGGCAGTGAAGATTATCCATCTCAGCTTGAGTCAATTCAAGAAAAAGGCTTCTAGGTAAAACATCATACTGAATAAAAGCATCAGTATAATACAAATCCACATAAAAATTGCGAACCATGTTCTTGAGAGAAATCTCATCAATTATCCAGTTGTCTCTGTCATCCCTGAAACCTTGAACATGATTAGAACTACGTTTAATAAGAGTACTAAGATGAAAAAACTTAGTATTGCATTTGCCAAACTCAATCCATTTTTCTTGAGATTTCTAAAACCAGAGCATTTCCTCTTGCTACAAAACATCTTCTAATTCTCTCTTCAGCTTGCTTTCGAGCTTTAACAGTGTTTTCTCCACTCTGACATCAAGAAGCTTCTGAACTCCCAACAATCCAGCCCAAAGTGTCCTCTTTCTCTTGAAAATATTACCAAAAATATTCTTGTTCCACCAGTTCAACTTATCTTTTAGAGACTCAATATTTGGCAACAAATTACCTCGAGGACCCCAACTTTTCTTGACCAATTCACTGTAAAGAGGATGAGAAAGCCAAGTTGCCTGGAATTTAAAAGTACGAGCAATAGGGATTACACTGGGAGGACTAATATTCAATAAAATTGGAGAATGGTCATAGATCATTCTAGGTAAAATAGAGACTGAAGCCGTATTGAATATCAATCTCCAATTGTGACCCTCAAGTTTGTACCTCCAAAATTATTTCTAAACTCTCTAAAACTGTTCGGAATATTTTTCTATCCAAATTGATACTTTTCAAATCCCGACCAGACTTTCTGTACTACACAACACTTTTCAAAAACTGACCAGATTTTTCTAAAAATTGACTGTTAAAATATATGATAATTAATTTCGAATCCACCGATACTGACTGATAATTTTTCAGACTTCAAAATATCTTAAAAACTGACCCCGAAAGTTTCAAAAATTGACCCAAAAACTAAAAAAAAAAAAAAAAAAAAGCCTGCAAATCAGACTCTAAATGTCTGCCTCCAGAGCTCCTGGCGGACAGAAAGCACATATGAAGAAGACACACCAGAAGAAGTTTGGATTTGTTGGAGAATGGTCTGTATATCCTGTAAAGTGAATGTCGGAGTAGTAGCAGAAGATTCTTCAACAGCAGTAGCAGTGTTGAGAGAGCGGCCAGTTCCATAAGTACTTACAGAGGAGTTAGATCTATAAGTATTTGGAAAGGGATGGTTGACAGTGCCTAATCCAGAGGATTGTTGATTTTGAGGTTGTTTGTGACAATCTGTGATTTTATGTCCGGGTTTCTTGTAATAATTGCAAAAGATATTGCGAGAAGACCCTGTAGGAGTAGCTAGAGCAGCAATATTCTAAGATACTTGGGTAGATGAACCGGATGAAGTGGCAAGAATGACATATGATGATGAAAAAGATCGCTCCGTACGAAGTGTATGGATACGAGTTTCCTCAGAAAGCAATTCCCTGATTACAACATCCAATTTGGGTAATGGAGTGCGATGTAGAAGTGAAGCACTAATTGATTCAAATTATGGACGAACAGTCATAAGTAGATGCCAAATACATTGATGATCGTGGAAATCCAAAAAGAGCTTAGCAGAGGCAGGGTCAGACCATTGAGGATCACAAATAGATAATTGATCCCAGATGGTTTAGAGTTCAGAAACATAACTATGAATTGTATGATTAGATTGTTGCTGAAGCCGATGAAGGCGACGATAAAGCTGAAATTGATGCACATCATCAGAAACAGAATGCCGTGTTTTTAGAAAATCCCAAACCTCACAAGCAGTGTTAAAGCGACGAAATTCGCTTTTAATTCTTGGAAGACAGGTGTTACGGAACCATGTCAATATTTGATGATTTTTGCCATCCCACTGCTCTAGTCATTCCATAAATTTTGTTTCATCTTCACCAGTATTTTTTGTTGGCTGGAAATGTTGATCGGTTACATAACGCTACAAAAGACGGCCTTTCAGAAAACTATACATTTCTTGTGACCATAGATCATAATTGGTACCATCAAAAATAGTTGTAATTGGTTAGGTAATAGGTGAAGAAAGATGCTGAGAATTTTTAGAAGTCATTGTTGCAGCAAAGTAGAGACAATAATGCATAAAATATAGGACCAATTCAGAAAATCAATCACCAAAGTTGAATTTGGGAAAACATACTTCAAAAATGGATTCAGGAGGCCAAAAAACTTCAGGAACCGGTCTGGATAAGGGCGAACCGATCGGTCAAACAATAATGAACCGGTTCGGTCAAAGTCAGAACTAGAAGGCGAATCGGGCGGATCAGAGCACGGACCGGGTTGGGTCAGAGCGCGAATCGGGCGGGTCAGGAGCGGATGACATGTCACTGACAGGTGACACGTGGCAGCCTTGGATTGGAGAACGTGGATGACGTGTTAGTATGACACGTGGACTGACAGGTGACACATGTCAGGCGATGATTAGTTGATGTATTTGATATTGGTGACGTGACAGGATGACACGTGTCACTGACGATTGACACGTGGTGACAACTGACTGTATGACGTGGCTGCTGACTGGATGGCGTTGCTGACTATATCGTCTTCAACCTTCAGCAGCGCGTAAGGCGCGTGGCGTAAGTGAGCTCAATCTCAGATGCTTTAGGCGGCATATGAGGGCGCGTCCGACGTCTTTCGGAGCTGCTGTTGGTCTTAAAAATTTTCTGGAGATGAGGGTTTTGTAATGGTGTGGTCAAAAAAAATTTTTAACGTGTGCATAGAAAATTTACAGAAAGGTACAAAAGCTATGAGAAAAAAAAATTGGAACAAAGATGGCTGCGATTTTAAATTTAAATATGCTTTGATACCATGTTAGAGCTTTATAAACAGAGAAAGGAAGAGAAAGAATTGTATATTTTATATATTTTTATTGTGTTTATTACAAGAGAAATGCAAAGTATTTATAGGAAATGAATTGACACTAATGAAGGCATAATTGAATGGTGTTAGCTGGAGATTAAGGAGATTGCACATAGAGGTGTAGGCTTCACATGAAAGTGAGGTTAGAAGTCCAAAAAAGGTGCATGGTGGATGAGATTATTGACAATTGACTATATGTATTTACATTAATAATTTTCAAAATTTATAAGATTATAAGTTGAAATTCTGATAGTAAGATGCTTTTATATATATGTTAACTCCTGATGTTATATATAAAATAATAAATTAATTACTTTATTAGGGTAAACTATAAATGTTGTATGTTTGAGATATTATATTCAAAGTTTTTTAAGAACTAGCTTGATTTATTATTGTGATCTTACACTTTGATAAAGTTTAAATATAAGATTAAAAAATTAACAATATCAATTAAAATAATTCAGATCAGCTTAACATAATTAATATATTTTGAATTGAAAGAGCCACAACATTTAAAAGAAAAAGCTTTTTAATTTAAACGAATTTTGCAAATTGAATTTTTATAAGGTTGACAAATACTTTCACGCGTTAATGTCAATTGTCAAGACAATTCCCATCTCACAGTGATTTGTTGTTGTTATGTGATGATGGCTGCATAAAACTAATTCCAGGCTTTATTTTTTCCTTTATTATATTGCTATTACTTCTGTAATCATACTTTACTAGTTAGGTAGTTGTATAATTTATTTAGAAAAACACAAATTAGGTTGTACTTTGAATGTAATTAATAATGACTTAATTTGGGGCTGAATAAAAAGTAGCTTTTATATGGTTAAAAAAAATTAGAATTAGGAGCCACTTGAGTTTTATTAAATTTAAGTGTTTAGAGTGAAAATTAAATGTTATTTTATTTTTATTTAGATAATTAAAGTATTTTTGAGTCAATTTATTCATTATTAAATATTAAATTATTTATTCGAGTGAATATAAAACTACATCTTTCATGCTCAGTTTATATATTTAGAAATCATCTTTCAAATATTAGCTAAACTATACAAATCGAACTATTACCAATCAAATTGATTTTTGAGACTAATTTAAATGTTATTTTTATCATTGGGTTAATATTCAATTTTAATATAGTATATTTATCTTGTAAGATAGAAAGTTAGAAATTTAAATTTTACACACACAAATATATATATATATATTCCATTTTTAAATTATTATTCCAACTTTAGCAGTTAGCACCCTTTCTTTTAAAGCTTGGCATTTGAGATATAATAGTCAAATATTGTGTTCACTGGGGACATATATATATATATATATGTTCACATAAAGTCCAATGAATTAAAATAAAATAAAATTTTATTTTATCATAATAAATTTTCTATTTTTGGTCACATTAAATCAATAAAATTTTTATATATGATAGCTAGATCCGAATTAATTGAAATTTTCTTGATTTTTCACAATCTTAATGGAATTGAAAAAACAAAATTATTAAATTTGATGATTTGATCTGACATTTTCAGTGTACCTCAAAAATATAGGTGGTGACAAATTAATCCCATGATATAGAGAAACTCCAAGCAAGTTTACATCAATTTTATTGGCTGAAAAACAAAAAGGAATTCCATTGGCTTCACAATAGATATTTTCAAGTAAGACGTATATATAATATGATCCATTTATATATTTACAACCATATATAACTATTCGTTTAGTCGCTGTTCTTGCATTAATGAAGAATTGAATCGTAACCATGTGATGAGAAATGAATACGAAATAAACATTTGCGTATCAATCAACTTTTTTTTTTATTGATATATTTAATATAAGATAAATATTTTTCATTTATCATTATTTTAAATTCTATAACTTTACATTTATTTTTCTCACTAAAATGTTTTATCAAGATAAATCATCTTCTTCCTTGAAAATTTTAAAAATCAATATACTAATTTAGACATTGAAGAGGTTTTGTCAAGTCCATACTTGATATCTTGATGCTTATCCTCTCGTCTTGCAGATTCAAGAAACTGTCTCAAGTTCAGACCAAAACAGAAGAGATTTATCTTTTAAAGATATTTGTGGTGTATATATATATATATATATATATATATATATATATATATATATATATATAATTATTAGTTAGGATTGACATATAAGATTATTTTCTTTGAATTATTAACAATGCATCGCACTCCATTTATTTCTCTAATTTGGTCAAAATTAGAGAAACACCGTTATGGAAGAAAAATTAATAAAATAAGCAAATGTGAAAAACTGAAAGCTAAGAAATTAAAATAAGAACATTTAATATTCTCACAACATTATTAATCTCAGAATGTGGATTTTATGCTAATATATAAAACTGATCAAAACTCAATAAATTTTCATAACCATGTTAGGTGGTCCAAACTCCAAACTGCTGATCAACACCACAATTTAATTAATTTTGTTTGTGCATTAAAATTATTGTACTGTAACCTCCCTGTAACTTCATATTGATTTATTATTATTACTATTATTTTGTTTATTTTTTCCCTTTTTCTTCAAAAAAATCTAATTCTTTTTTTTGGTAAATTTAATTTTAAAATTATAACTCAAATTCAAGACATCTTAGTCTGAAAATGATTCCGTTACCACTAAATCTGACGCAACGTAAGCAAAAAGGCAAAACTAATTTAGGATTTAAGTTTCTGATTATTATTTGATGCCCTAAAATAAGTAAAGCATGGATTTAAATAGGGGCCCTGAAATCTTAAACACAAAAATAAATATGGAAACTGGCAAAATTGACAGTTTCATAATAATACACCATAATAAAATTAAAATTAAAATAAGAAAAACGCCACAGACGGCACCTAAATCTGAGTTTTCTACCAAAAATTACAAGCAAATTATTAAGTTATCATAAATAGAAAAACTGCTTATTTAGGGGCTCAAATGAGAAAATTTGGCTGAAAAAATGACGTCGGTCATCGCCAAAAGCTATGAGTCAGATTCGTTGGATCATTTTCCTTTAGATCAAGTACTCGCAGGGCCTAAATTTCTAACTGTCCGGGACCACTATTTTTTCTGCTTGACTCATTGTCTGTGCAATCAGATCATAAACACTTCTGCAAAAACCTCCAAGTCAAAATCAAAGATTAATTTTTTTTGTTTTCTTTTACTGATTGTATTTGGTCCCAATTAGAATAATGCAACCCACAAATTGAAATGCATAATTCAAAAGAAAAAAAGAAAGACTATTACTTCTCTACTTCTCCTAATGTTTTGCTTTATCCCACGAGGGGTTGGTTGTTAAAGAAGCCAAAAGACAACCATCTACCAAATTTTGTTCTAAGGACCATTTCTCCAATATGTTCTCTTATAACACTAAATTATATATATATATATATATATATATATATATATATATATATATATATATATATATATATATATTCCTTAATTTCCTACATAAAAAGAGAGGAGATTACCTACGAAAAGGACTTCAACTTTTTTTTTTTTTTTTTGTTATGGGCATGATAATATAATATATTATCATGCCCATAACAAAAAAAAAAAAAAAAAAAAAGTTGAAGTCCATTTCGTAGGTAATCTCCTCTCTTTTTATGTAGGAAATTAAGGAAAGACATTTTGTAGGTTTTCATATTATCCATTGAAATTGTAATTTCATATCATCAATGCTTGTTTTATAATATAATAAATTATTTAAATAATAATTTTAATGTATATTCAAATATATATAGATTTGTTTCATAAATTCAAAATCTGTAAAAGCCCATTTGGTTATTTGCCAAGATCTGTACGGCTTTAGAGTATGACCACAAAATGCTTTAAAACAACATCTCAACTAACTTTAGCCACCTCTGGCCAAAAAAAAACTAACTTCAGCCACAAATTGCTTAAATTCTATGGCCTATTCACTCAAAATCGTAATCATGATAACTGGACCATTTGGGGAAAAAAAAAAATGATAAATGCACCGTCACAAAATCTCTTGCCCACCAAAAAGACCTTCACAATATATTAGCATATTCTTTTCATGGAATTTAAAATTTTATAATTCTAATAATAATATATTTTAATATCATTAAATCAAATTTTTTTTTTTTTATCCTATATATGTTTCCGACTTCGATTTCTATTAAATGTAAGTAATTTTATATTTCGATTGTTAATACAAGTTTTCATAACTAGTTCATATTTCAATTTTCTGCGAAATTTGTTTTTTCTTTTTTCCTTTTTTTTTAAATAAAATATAAGTATATATTATGAATTTGTTTTTTTTTAACGTTAATTTTATCGATTGAGATTCGAATTTTAGTATTCATTTCTAAAATAATTTCACCTTATTACCATTAAGCGTTAGTATCAACTATAATTACCTACATATATATGCAGTATATAATCAAGCCAATCCTTTTTTTTTTTTTAAATTATTATTTTAATATTAGAAGGATTTAATAATAATATCAGTGAAAATTTAATTCTAATAAATTAATAAGGTATTTTTAATAATGATGTTAATAATGATAAAAAGATAAATCAATGTCTAACTTTAAATGACCACTACATTAATCTGATAATGACAAATGCTATATATGTATATTGTCTAAAGTGTAAATGCATGGGTGGCCACCATGTTTAAAATTTACACTTGAAGCTTCTTTTAAAAATGTTTATTATAGTCAATAATGTAGAGCTTGACGTTGATGCCAAGGGGTGGTGGATTGTCTTTGTCTTTTCTCTTCTTTCTTGGATGTTTCTGAGTTTTGATGTAATTTTAGTTGAATGTCGTTTTATTATTGTAAGTATACAGAGTGTATTTGTGTTTTTAATAAAAAAACAAACCAATGAGGTAATCCATACTTTTACTAAAGTTGCCTATATATATATATATATAGGCAACTTTTGTAATATATATATATATATATATATAGCTACAAATTAAAAAATCTATTAATCTTTGACAATATAAAATGATAATTATATAATATATATTAATTAATTATTCGGTTATGATGACCTGAATTTGAATATTCCAGAAAGAAAAAAGATTTTTCTATGGCTTACTCTATATTTCTATTTCTTTACGCGGTCCAAATGTGATTATTAAATTAATACCACTTGTATAAAACCCCAGAGTTTTTAAATTAATTATCTCAAATTGCATGCACACAATTATTATTATTATTTTTTTTTTTTTTATGATCCATATATAATTTTCCTTACCATTCAATTTGCTTATTTTGATATTATTGCTTTTTTAAGAATGCTTTGAAAATTTTGTCTTCATAATCAGTATGAAATAATAATACTATTATACATTATCTTTCACAAAATGTAGATCATATTTGTTAATTACAAATAAAAAAAATTAATATTAATAAAAAAAATAGCAGTATTGTCACCTAATATTTAAAATTAATGTGTATATATATATATATACCAAAATATATATATCTAACCAAAATAGAAAATATATATATATTTCTTATACGTATATATACGTATACATTTTTATTTTCTATTTCATTTTTTATTTTCTGTTTATATAATTTCTAATTTTTTTATATAATTATAATTTTTATATAATATTTTATTTATTTTATTATTTTTTGTTATTATATTTTATTATATTTTATAATATTTTATTTATTTTATTATTTTTTGTTATTAAAATAGAAATTAAATTATCAACATAAAATTAATAAATTCAACATAAAATTAAAAGATATATATAATACAATAAAGACTATATTCCTTATAGTTTAAAACATATACCCGAAACTCGTCCCAGTAGTAAACGATAACATCAGCAGGCACGCTCGCCCAGTCATGTCCCTGCGCATCGAACCGCTATGCAAAGGTCTTCGATATGGACTTCGAAATCTGGCTGGACTGACAGAAACGGCCGCTGCAATTAAAATAATAATAAAACAATACTAAAATGTTAGAAAACATCACTGAATTCGTGATTGACAATATGCAATAACAAAGTTTAGCAAAAATTTACCTGGCTACATCGTACTCTAGGCGTCGTATCCCATACCCTCTAAGGGGGTCTCTGACTGGTGGTGGTGGAGGTGGTCCAGTCGAGGGAGATGAATGTGTCGATAGACTCCCAACAGATATACCAGGCACTGGTGGTGGGGGAGCAGCTGTAGAGGTCGATGTAGAATGTGGTGCTGGTGCAATGAATGGTGATGGGATAGCGACTGGAGAGGCTGCTACAGGTGGCACTGGTGCCATAGGCGGTGCTGGGGGACTAGGTGCAGATGGATATGTAGAAGGTGCCGCTGGTAGAATGGGTGGTGGTGGTGGTGTAGAAGGTGCCACTGTAGGAGGTGCACGTCGGCGGGAAGGCCTCCCTGGTGCCGCCGGTGGTCTGCTATGACCACGACCACCTACAGTCTCATCTCCTGGTCCTTTAGCCATCTAAGCACAAATATTTTTATATAACAATATAATATATTAACACATATAATTAAATGCAAGATTTCAATGTATGAAATAATATTGCATAAAGGAAAATAACGTAACAATATAATTAAATATTGTCTTAGATTATAGAAATTGTATTTAAATAATTACAATTATTCACTATCAGTATCATCCAATTCAAACTCATCCTCATCAGTGTCATCTGAATCTATTTCTTCTTCTTCCTCCTCTTCCTCTTCTTCA
>CATKHJ010637320.1:0-22092 GCA_949750685.1 Vernicia montana
CATATATCAATATATGGTTCTCATAAAATAATAATTAGCAAATGGCTAATTAAGAACTCATAAAGTTTAATGAAACATTTGGTTAAATCAAACAATACTCATATACTCATACTCATGGTAGCTTGTAAAAGAAATTAGGCACTATGCCTTAGGAATTCAAATACAAGAATAGTAGTATATTTTCTACTCACCTTAAATCAAAAAGAATTCTCTATTATCTCTTAGAAGCTCCTCAATCATATCAAGCAATGGGGATCATCACATCCCTAATGATCTCCATTATGACTTTTAAGAGGAACTATACATGCAACACATACAAATTATCAATACCCATAACCCATGCTCTTAAAATCATCATACTCATACTAATCTCATGATTTCTATCTCTATTCCCTTCCCTAAGAGCAGATTATAACAATGGAGAAGAAGAAATTCAAAGAAAACAAAAACCCTAACTCACCTTTTCAATAGATGCTTCAACAATGAAAGAAAGATTGAGTTCTTGTAACCCTAGATCCTTTAATTGAAGTAATAAATGAAGTTCCTTAGCATTTAAGAAGCTAGGTTGGTGTTTCTTTTGAAGTTTTTGGGTTAGAGAGGAGTAAATAGCTTTTATGAACTGAAATGGGGCTTAATTCTTTTTATAAAGCCTGCTAAATCTGCCCAGTCCCGACATGATGAACGAGAGTTCATCTCATTTACTTTAGTTTTTACTGTTCACATAGGGGCCTTCTGAACGAGCGTTCACTTTTATGAATGAGCATTCATGATCTGTGAATGAACGTTCATCTCTCAATCCTCAATTTGTTACTGTTCACACAGAAGCCTTCTGAACGAGCGTTCAACAATGTGAACGAGCGTTCGCACTTCAAAATCTTTAAAACCACTTCTAATTCACCACATATAGCCATAAACTCATCCCAAAAGCCTCATTTCAATATAACACCACATAAACAACATTAAACACTTATCATATAACTCATAGCTCATAAAAATACTAGATATACATCTAATAACTCATATAACAAATCAAATGAATACGCACATGAACTTGGGGTATTACATTCTCCCCTCCTTATAAAAATTCATCCTCGAATTTTACACTTATACATATAGTTCACTTGTATTACACATGAAACAAATATGAGTACTTATGCAACATCTCTTGTTCACTTTCCTATGTACACTCTTCTACATCATGATTCTTCCATTACACTTTTACCATTGATATCTCTTTGTTCCTCAACTTCTTCACTTAGTGATCAATGATTGCAATAGGCATCTCCTCATAAGCCAAGTTCTCATCTACCTCTATAGCTTACAGTTGCAACACATGCGATGGATTCGGCACGCACTTTCTTAGCATAGACACATGAAATGTGGGATGTACATGACCCAAACTTGGTGGAAGAGCTAGTCTATAGGAGACATTGCCAACTCTCTCCAACACTTCAAATGGTCCCACATACCTCGGTGAGAGCTTGCCTTTCTTGCCAAATATCATACGCCTTTCTTAGGAGAGACTTTAAGAAATATATGGTCTCCTATGGAAAAGTGGACATCTTTTCTCTTTGGATCCGCATAGCTCTTCTACCTACTGAAGGCAATCTTCAATCTCTGTCGAATCAAGGGTATTTTCTCAGAAGTCTCTTTGATCAACTCTGGCCTTTCAATGTGCTTGTCTCCTACTTCCATCCAACAAACCGGCAATCTACACTTTCTACCATACAATGCCTCATAAGGTGCTATGTCTATGGTGGAGTGATAACTATTGTTGTAAGCAAACTCTATCAAGGGCAAATACTTATCCCAACTCCCACCAAAGTCTAACACACACAGCCTGAGCATATCCTCAAGAGTCTGTATGGTTTTTTCTGATTGCCCATTGGTCTATGGATGAAAAGTTGTATTGAAATCCAATTAAGTACCCAAAGCTTCTTGCAACTTATGCCAGAATCTCGATGTGAATTGAGTACCTCTATTCGAAATGATGGATACTGGTACACCATGAAGGCTCACAATCTTGTTTAAGTATAATTGGGCATACTGGGCTACTATGTAAGTTGTCTTGACTTCTAGAAAATGAGCTGACTTAGTCAATCTATCAACTATCACCCATATAGAATCATAACCTCTCAAAGTCCTTGGCAAACCTACCACAAAGTCTATTATAATACGCTCCCATTTCCACTCGGGTAACTTAATCTCTTGCAATAAACCATATGGTTTTTGGTGTTCAAACTTGACTTGCTGACATGTCAAGCATAAAGACAGAAAATTTGCCACATCCTTCTTCATACCAGACCACCAGTAGCAATCTTTCAAATCATGATACATCTTGATGGTTCTTGGATGAACACTGTAAGGTGCTTAATGGATCTTTTTCATGATCTTCTCTCTAAAATCATTCACATCTGGCATACATATCCTCTTCCCATGCATCAACACCTCACCTCTTAACTCAAACTCTGCTACTTGACCCGCTATAACTTCTCTTTTCAGCTTAAGAAGTGAGGGATCCTCATCTTGCGATGCTTTAATCTCATCTATTAACTTGGGTTTCACTTGAAAGTGAGCAATCATAACTTGAGATTCGAAAACCTCAAACTGCAACCCCTTGTTGAATAACTCTTTCAACTCCTTGATTAAAGGTCTCTTCCCTACTACAATATGGGCTAAACTCCCTATAGATTTCCTACTCAAGGCATCCACTACTACATTAGCTTTAGCCGGATAATAAAGGATCTGACAATCATAATCCTTGAGTAGTTCTACCCATCTCCTCTGTCTTAGATTCAAATCCCTCTGCTGTAAGATATACTGAAGACTTTTGTGATCGGTGTAGATCTCACACTTCTCACCATATAGATAATGTCTCCATATCTTGAGAGCAAAGATAACTGCTGCCATCTCAAGATCAAGCGTAGGGTAATTCATCTCATGCTTCTTCAACTGTCTTGAAGCATATGCAATCACCTTGCCGTGCTGCATAAGAACACATCCGAGTCCCACTCTTGAAGCATCACAGTATATAGCAAAACCACCTGATCCTTCTAGCAATACAAGTACTGGAGCTGTAGTGAGGCATGTTTTGAGTTTCTGAAAACTCTCTTCACAATCATCATCCCACTGAAATTTCACCTTCTTTCTAGTTAACTTAGTTAAAGGCAAAGCTATCTTGGATAAATCCTTAACAAATCTCCTATAATAACCTGCCAAACCAAGGAAACTACAAACTTCGGTCACATTTGTGGGTCTAGGCTAACTTAACACTGCTTCAATCTTCTTAGGATCCACTTGAATACCATTTTTACTAACCACATGTCCTAAGAAACACACATGGTCAAGCCAAAACTCACACTTCGATAATTTGGCATATAGATGATTCTCCCTCAGAGTCTGCAACACTATTCTCAAATGCTCTTCATGCTCTTCTCTACTCTTGGAGTAAATAAGGATGTCATCTATGAAGACAATGATAAACTTATCTAAATATGGCTTGAACACCCGATTCATCAAGTCCATAAATGCTGCTGGAGCATTGGTCAACCCAAAGGAAAAGAAGAAAAGCACATAGTTCCTATATGGAGATGGAGCTACTAGGGCCAATGGTTCAGGAGCTGGTGTAGTTCTCTAAGGACCAAATCGTGTTCAAATAAAATATGTAGTAAAATTGGGATTTTATTCCTCCAATAATGTGGGTGAATATGAAGCACTAGTAACAAGAATTCAGTTTGCAAGCGAAGTAAGGGCCGAAAAATTAAAGATTTTTAGTGACTCACAATTGGTGGTTAGGTAGTTGAAAGGGGAATTTGCAGTTAAAGATGAAACCATGGGCAGATATATGGGCATGGTTCGACAACTTTTGAGCAATTTAGAGATAAGAAGAGGACAATGGGAAATAGAGCAAGTTCCTTGAGAGAACAACACTAAAGAAGACATAATAGTAAAGTTAGTTATGATGAGGGAACAAACGCATCTAGAAGGGACATTTAGCTAAAGTTTGTGTCAATGGTTCAACTGGAAGAATCATAGATGACCGAAATCTTCCAATATTTGGAGGAAGGAATCCTGCTTGCTGGACAACTCTGAGCAAGGAAGATAATAAGACGCTCCTCAAGATATGTTGTTTATAATGGGATTTTGTATATAAGGTCGTTAACTCACCCCTGGCTCAGATGTGTTCGCAGAGATGAGGGAGAATATGTATTAAAAAAGTTACACGAAGGAATATGTGGAGCACATGAAGCATTAGAAGCCCTAGCTAGAAAAACTTTGTTCTAAGGATACTACTGGCCTACAATTGCAAGAGATGCGAGAGAGTTTGTTCGGTGATGCCACAATTGCAAAACTTTTGATTGTGTGAACATAAAGGCCGCAGTTCAATAGAAGTCTATTGGAAGTGCCTGATCGTTTAAACAGTGGGGTATCAACATGTTATAACCATTCCCCTTAGCAAAAGGTTAAAGGAAGTTTTTAATTAAAGTTGTTGATCACTTTTCAGAGTGGGTAAAAGATGAACCAGTAGCCAAAATTTCTGTTGAAAGGATGATTAGTTTTTTCAAAAAAGAAGTGATGAGCAGATATGGCATTCCTAGGGTGCTCATGACTGATAATGGAAAACAATTTGATTATCGTGAATTCAGAGACTTTTGCAAGGGGCTCAACATTGAACTAGGGTTCACCTCTATGGCTCACCCTCAATTGAATGGTATGACCGAAGTTACTAACAAAACTATTTTTCATGGATTAAGGAAGCAGTCGGATAGGGCCAAAGGACAGTGGACAAAAGAGCTTTCTAGTGTTCAATGGGCATACAAGACAACACCAAGGACCAATATATAGAAAGCAAAAGGCTGAGGTCAATATTGGACTTTCTTGAAGAAAAAAGAGAAGAAGCAAGCGTGAGAATGGCTGCATATAAGAAGAAGGTAGCCAAGTACCATGATTATAGAGTGAGGAACATGAAATTTACTATTGGAGATTTTGTTATGCGATTAACAGAAGCAACCTAAGGAGAAGTTGGAACAAGCAAGTTCGGAGTTACATGGAAAGGTCCATACCAAGTGGTATAAGTAGTTAGGCTAGGAGCTTATAAAATACAATACTTGAATGCGAAGTTTCTTCCTCGTATATGGAATGTGGCCACCTTAAATAAGTATTTTTAAATTTTATCAAAGTACTTTTTTTTTAATTTTTAATGTTAGTACTTTTTTTAATTCTTAATGTTTTCTCATTATCTTTACTATTGCTTGTATCCTATTAAATAAGGACGAAATGTCCAGACTTTTTTTTAATAATAATCCAGATACTTTTAAAGTATTTGATGCAGAACAGAATAATACAAGTTCATTAAGTAGCTTATATTTATATCTTATACACTATGAATCGCGAGTGTTTCACCCTCCTATGATATGAGATAAATAGTTCTTATTACAGTTGTATTTAGGACCACGAGTGTTCCACCCTCCTAAGATATGAGAAAAATAGTTCTCATTATGGTTGTATTTAGGACTGTGAGTGTTTCACCCTCCTAAGATGTGAGATGAACAGTTCTCACTATGGTTGTATTTAGGACTGCGAGTGTTCCACCCTCCTAAGATATGAGATGAATATATCTCATTATGGTTGTATAAAGAACTGCGAGTGTTCCTTCCTCCTAAGACTCGAATATTAAAACTCATGGAGGACATAAATATGAAATATGAGTGCTTATACATGCTTAAGATGTAAATTTAACAAACTCCCAAATAAGGTGCCAGTAAAATACAAGGGTTGGTATTCTCTTATAAAGATAACATGAATGTTTCACTCTACTGAGGTATGAGTTACTAAACAAAGCAAAATTAACATAGAAATAAACATGCAGAAAAATAATTAAAAGAAAATGATAGTGCAAATCAAGCACTATTTGTTTCAACGCTTGTTTAGAAATCAGTGTAGCCACTATGGCTTCACAAAATTTAAATTTGTTCAAATATAGAAGAGCAACTATCGCTTAACAAAACAAAATAGCTATTCATAAAATTATTAAGGAAAACTTTTATGAGAAAGTTTAGGTAGAAGGTTGTTTATCTTTAGTACAAGAGACATTATTAGCAAAAGTGTGTGGATCCTTCACTGGAGGAGCAAAAGATGAACACCCTGGCTCCAAGTCTAAGATAAAGTCAAAGTCTGGATCAGGAAATTTTTGGTGAAGTACAACTGCAACTTCTGTGCGAAAATTTTTTGGCTTCTTAGGCTATCACCTTCCTTATTATCTACCGGACACAAAAGTGTTTGTCCTATAGGGAGTGAAGCTGAGAATGAGGACATGGGTAGTGATAGGCAGGAAAGAGATATAGGGAGTGTTGACAGGGTTTAATTACCTGTAATATTGATATGCTATTAATATATATATATATATAGCCTTAAAATAAGATTAGAAGGCTTGAAGGAACTATAAGACTAGTGGGGTAGTAAGTAGTAGTATCCATAAGGATGCATGTATATATGTGGTATGAATAAAAATGTCCAATTAATAGTGCAATGGGTCTGAATTTGAAAGATCCCGTGTGGCGAATAAATTATGACCAGTATGACACAAGTCAAATGCTTATATGATATGACATCTGTTTATACTAATGAAAAGATGTAATGAATAGTTAAATGGCATATATAAAAGAAGTAGTTATATTATATTACTATAGTATACTAATTGCTTATGTGAATGATTATGCTTATAAGTGATTTAAATGAGAATGTGATACAATTGTGATAAATTGAATGACATTATGATTAATTAAGAATGCATGTTTATCATAAAAATAATATAGTATATGAACTATATAGAGATGATTAGATACTAATATTAGTCATTGTCTATAGTATGCTGCCTCGTAGAAGGGTGCAACCTGAGGGGCATGACTCCTCTAGTAACGATAGTATAGCACCGGACGTTGGTTTAGTGGCTGCCTTAATTCATGCTGAATCTGAGGGATTATCCCATTCAAGGAAATATGCTGCTGAGGATGAGGAAAATGAGGCTCCAGAGGACATGGAGGCTATGAGAAGACAGATACGCAAACTAAGACGCAAACTCGCAGAACTGAGACAGCATCAGTAAGAAATGCCTCCGCCACTACCTCCACCACGAGTACCACCTATTCAGAGGCGTGGTGAGGAAGTTCCTCCTCTGCCATCTACACCTCCACGAAGGGTGAGGAGAAGGAGAATGCTACCTGATGAAGGAGTCTCCGTTAATGACTTTCAAAAAATGAAACCTCCTGAATTCAAGGGAGAAAAAGGTGAAGACTCGCAAGAGTTCCTAGATGAGTTAGACAAGATTACACAAAGATTTCCATGCTCGGATGATAAGGTGATTGAGCTGGTCGGAATTCAACTTAAGAAAGAAACATGGGAATGGTTCCAAAGAAACATCGAGGAATGACTATATGGGGACGAACCATCCAGTTGGGCTGAATTCAAACAAGAAATGTTTGATGAGTTTTTGATAGAAGGGGAAAGACAGAACCGTGCACTTTAATTCGAACAATTGAAGTAAAAGCTTGGCATGTCCGTGTCTAACTATGCTAGAGAATTCAAGAGATTAAGTAAATATGCCCCGCATATAGTGCCTACTGAGGCAAGCAAAATTGATAGATTCCGAAGAGGATTGATCGCCCTGCTTTACAATGTGTTGGTGGCCATAGATTTCTCCACTATGGCTAAGCTAATTGATAAAGCTAAACTTATGGATGCGAGACATAAGGCTGAAAAAATTGAGAGAGCTGAAAGAGATCAAAAGAAGAGTAAAAATCAAAGTCAAAACAGTCAGCATAGGGGTGGAAATACCCAAACTAGAGACCAGACTTCTGCTATCACCACTCAATATTAGTCCCAAGGTGGAAGTAAGAATAGAAATCAGACTGGTAGCGTGTCTGTAGCATCGACACCTGGAAATGTGAGCACTTATCTATCGGGACAACAAAATCAAGTTGTTTATAATTGTACCATCTGTGGCAAGAGACACGGTGGGGTTTGTCGCAAAGCTATAAGAGCTTGCCATAGGTGTGGGCAAGTAGGGGACTTTATTAAAGATTGTCCAATGAGAGGGGAGCAAAGAACAACCACAGTTGCTTCACAACCAACCGTACATATGAGCTAAGCTGATAATCGGGGACAAAGAGGGAAAGGCAGAAATCAAGGCCAAGCCTCTGGTTCTATGCAGGTTGTGGAAGGGGAAGGCAAGGGAAATGTGTATGCCTTAAACACACAAGAGGCACGAACATCAAACGATGTGGTGTCAGGTACTGTCCTTATTCATTCCTCTTATATGAGATTTTTTTTGACTCTGATGCAATGCATTCCTTTATATCTCCATGTTTTGCGAAGAAGATAAGTAGAGTTAAGGAAGTAATGCATAAACCCTTAGCTATAACTACACCTTTAGGTGAGACTATAAAAGTAAATCAAGTGTATAAGGAATGTGAAGTAGAAATTAAGGGTAGACAATTTAAAGCTGATCTAATCGAACTAGAAGTATTAGAATTTGTTGTCATACTAGAGATGGATTGGCTGTCAAAGTATGATGTATACGTTGAATGTCATGAAAAGAGAATTAGATTCAAATTGATAAATGGAGAAGAAGTAGTGTATCAAGGAGAGCAGAGTGATTCACCCACTAATTTCATCTCTGCCATTGGAGTAACGAGGTTACTGAGAAAAGGATATCGAGCCTATCTGGCTCAAGTAATGGATACACGAAAGGCCTTTAATAGTGTAAAGGAAATACCAATCATAAATGAATTCTCGGATGTTTTTCCAGATGACTTACCGGGATTGCCACTCGATAAGGAGATAAAATTCAACATCGAATTGCTTCTGGGTACTCAACCCATGATAAGTGCTTAATTGACTATATTTTACCATTTGTTCTTAATGTATTTTATACTTAAATTGAGTTTGATTTGTTTTTTTAGTGTTTTTCTAGAGTTCTTTTATTGAATTTCATATTTTAGGTTACCATGAATCAATGTTATTGAAATCACGAAGATAGGATATGAATTCGAGGCATTTTGGGCAAGAATTGAAGAGAAGTTTTGAAGATCAAATGCAGAGTTGGTGTATTGATAGCTTTGGACACCTTTAATTATTTTAAGCATAACGTGAGCTACAAATATCCAATTGATGTGATTTAGGTGTCATTGAAAAGATAAGAAAAAAATTTACAAAAGTCATGCAGACCAAAAATCCTAATTCAATCATTTTCAGGTCACAAATCCAGCCATACTTCCATGTGATGAGTCTAAAATTGGCAGAAGCTTACACGCCCAGGTACAAGGGCATGTAGACGATAGTTTCACCTTTAAAATGACGATTTTAAGAGGAAGAGGCAGCTTTTGGAGGCCAGGGACAACCCTAGACGCACGGCTGGGAATTTCTAGGTTTCTTTGGTTCGTAAGTAGTTTAGGAACTTTATTTTTGAGAGATTGAAAGTATAATCAAGATTAAAGATCCATTTTGTATAGAATTGAAGTAGGAAATCAAAGATTGAAGAAGGGATTTCTTCAACATCATCCATGGATGGTTTGTGATTTTTTATTTCTTCTTTCTTTTATTTATTATCTTTGAATTCTATTATGAACTAATTGTTTTCTATTTAGATATTGATGAACCCTAGTTCTTAATTGTATGGACTGAATAATATAAGATTTGATTAATTCATCTTTGATTGTCTTATTTCTATGATAAATCTTATTATTCTAATTGGAAAATTGCTAGCTTATTGATTAGATATTGTTTCCATGTTAAATGAGTAGAGATACCTTAATATGGATTGATCACTCATAGGGATTGGAGGTTGCTTGGGGCACTAGAGATAGGCCTACAAAACCCTTTAGTTTATTGTTCCTTGTTCTTAATGCATGAACTATTTGATTGTATTTGAGAAGAGATTCTTTGCGCTTTACCTAGAGATTAAGGATTAAATTGCTCAAGAGAGGTTTTAATTTAAATTAGTGGAACGCTAATTCAATGCATTGTTTGATTAATTAATTCCATTGTTCATGACATTTATGAGAGGCTAGGGGGATTCATATCTAAATAGCTTTATTCTTGTTTATATTTATCAATCTTCTCATATTTTAGTGTAGGTTCAGTTTTAGTTTTAATTATCCTAAATTGATTATTCATTAGATAATAGTTGAAGTTTGCGCTAGTAATTATAAGCATTCCTCATGGGACACGACACTCACTTATCACTTTATTACTTGATAACGACCTGTGCACTTGCAGTTGTTAGTGTGCGTTTTGGCACATCAAGTTTTTGGCGCCGTTGCTGGCGAATGTTTTATAATATTAGCAATATTAATAGAGATTATTGATCTAGTTTTTATTTTCGTAATTGTTTTAATTTATCTATTTTATTTGTTTGTTTTATTTTACATTTTTATTTTGTTTCCAGTTTTTTTTTTGTAATTCAAAAAAAAAAAAAAACTTCATGGCTGATCAAAACTGGAACTTTCACCCAAATCTGACATGGGGGTACTAAGGAAATCAGTTTTGCAATTATGAAGACACGTTTCAAACTGATTTCCAAGGTGAATATGGAAGGGAAAATCTACAAGAGAAGTTATCCTTCGAGCTTGCATTGGAAAGGTTTACGACATCTACGATGAGTTGGGCTGAGAAAGTGAACAAATGGAATGATGCATCAAAAGCTGATTTCCCAACTCAATTTGAAGTAGACAACACATTAGAGGATGATGAGCATGCACAAGAGGAGCGTAGATTGGAAGAGATGTTTGTTACATTAGTGGAAGCTACAGATAAAAGATTTCAGAGCATAAAGACAACTCTAAAAAACCAACAAACCTCTCTTCACAATCTAGAAAATTTCGTTGGGCAAATTTTGAAATTGCTAAGTGAGAGACCTGAAAGCAATTTGCCCCCCGATACCAGAGCCATTCCGGATGAGCGACAAAAGACCACTACCGTCAATTGGATATGGGATGATGACAATGAAGAAGACGAGAATGATGAAGTGAGTCCAAATGTTAACGAATTCTTTTATGATGATAGTGAGTTGTATGAGAGCTTGGAGGGGAAAACTATGGATTTCACGAATAATAAAAACTGCATCTTCCCTATCATTCCATCTCTCTCACCTTTTGAAGAAAGTAAAAATGAACCACTCACAACCCCAATACCCACCCTTCATATACCCCAAATTCAATCAAATGAACACCCATTCCCAAATGATCTTACACCCTTGCCACCTTTATCTAAGTGCGAATTTCTGAGCGAATCAAGTATGTGGTCAGTACTTATAGTCTCTAAATTTTCTTTGGGGAGGGAAATTTGTTTTGTGGAGGTGTTGAAGCAAAAGGTTAGTAAATTTGGGTGGCGCATCTCAGAATTGCAAGAGGTGGCTGACATTGGTGACGTTCATACTCTCTTGGGTACCAAAGCTGAAATCCCTACATCTAGTCCGTGGGTAAGATTGTTCGATAATGGTTTTGAAACTTGCAAGCTTAGGTTTGCACAAAATGGGGAGCTAAGAATAATTGTTGTTGCTGAAAGAAGGTTATGCAAAGCCCAAAACCTTTGTATACTCTTCTTTATCTTGATCTATGGAGGTAGACAGCACAAGTCAACCTCCAAGCCATTGGTAGATGAAGAACAAGGCTAACGTCCAGCTAAGACGACGTTAAAGAAGCACTGCATGGGAGGTAACTCATTGATGATTTCAATTTTTATTTTATTTTTTATTTATATTTTTCAGTTTTATTTTATTTTTATTTTTGTTTTATTTTGAACGGATTTCACACTATCTTTGTAGTTCAATCTCTTTATCTGTAGGATGAATTTGATCGTGGCTACAGTTGACTGGAAAGAACACCGCCTAAGATTCATATGGGACATCATTTAGGGCAGTTAATTCTCTCTTTTACTTTTTCATTTTACTTGTATATAACACATTGGGGACAATGTATTACTTAAGTGTGGGGTAGAGGTTTTATTATGCCCTATTTGTAATTGAATCTTGCAATTAAATAAATTGAGTTGTGGTGATAGTTTGATTTGAAATTAACTCTCTCTAGTATAAATTGAACTAATTTTGTTATGATAATGACTTATTCAAGTGTGGCTTGATTGAATTGATCATGTGTTAAGGATTGAATGTGGTGGTCATGATTTGTATGCCTGAAAGTTGAATCATGCCTGAAATTTGAAACTTTAGTTACACTTTTTGAGCTTATTTTATTCCACTATTACATTTGTTCTAGTTCAGTGGAATTCTTTAATATTTTAGGTAGCTTGACTATTTTTCTTAAAAAAAAAAAAAAGATTGTGCAAAGGAGCTTTGAAAATGTATACATATTCCGCTGTTCTTGACTCTTTTAAACAAAAAGGGTTGAGATTATGAATAATGCTAGTAGCCATTTGAGTGTGTGATCCCAGCTGAGTAACCAGAGGCTGGCACCACAAGTGTTTGCATTCGCGTAAAAAGGCTAGGATGACAATTCAAACAAGTCGGGCACCTTAGTTAATTGAAAAGAAAACATGAAAATGAAAAGTCAAAGGAATAGTCAAACACCTAAGAGAAAATTCTTATTATTCTACTTTTCTTCAACTTTTGTCTCTATGGAATTGTTTGCTCAAATTTGTAACTTTAGAATTTATGTTTCAAGTTTGTGAGTTTTGTTTTAAAGATTTATTGCTTTAGCTACCATGTTTGAGAATTGGCACTTGATTGAGCATATTGAGCCTTGCTGATTACAAGTTGTTGTCAATCTTTTTGAATTCTTTGACTAGAAGGGTAGGTTTTATTTCTTACTGTTGTTACGATTTAATTTGCTTGAGGACAAGCAAATACTCAAGTGTGGGAGAATTTGATAAGTGCTTAATTGACTACATTTTACCTTTTGTTCTTAATGTATTTTATTCTTAAATTGAGTTTGATTTGTTTGTTTAGTGTTTTTATAGAGTTATTTTATAGAAATTTCATGTTTTAAGTTGCCATGAATCAATGTTATTGAAATCACAAAGATAGGACATGAATTCGAGGCATTTTGGGCGAGAATTGAAGAGAAGTTTTGAAGATCAAATACAAAGTTAGTGTATTAACAGCTTTGGATACCTTTAAGTATTTTGAGCATAACTTGAGATAAAAAAAAAAAAAAAAAAAGTCCAATTAAAGTGATTTAGGTGTCATTGAAAAGATAAGAAAAAAATATACAAAAATCATGAAGACCAAAAAGCCTAATTCGATCGTTTTCAGGTCACAAATCCAGCCACACTTCCATGTGATGAGTCTGAAATTGGCAGAAGCTTACACGCCCAAGTACAAGGGCGTGTAGACGATAGTTTCAACTTTAAAATGATGATTTTAAGAGGAAGAGGCAGCTTTTGGAGGCCAAGGACAACTCTAGCCGCACGGCTGGGAATTTCTAGGTTCCTTTGGTTCGTAAATAGTTTAGGAACTTTATTTTTGAGAGATTGAAAGTATAATCAAGATTAAATATCCATTTTGTATAGAATTGAAGTAGGAAATCAAGGATTGAAGAAGGGATTTCTTCAACATCATCCATGGATGGTTTGTGATTCTTTATTTCTTCTTTTTTTTATTTATTATCTTCGAATTCTATTATGAACTAATTATTTTCTATTTAGATATTGATGAACCCTAGTTCTTGATTGTATGGATTGAATAATATAAGATTTGATTAATTCATCTTTGATTGTCTTATTTATATGATAAATCTTATTATTCTAATTAGCAAATTGCTAGCTTATTGATTAGATATTATTTCCATGTTAAATGAGTAGAGATACCTTAATATGGATTGATCACTGATAGGGATTGGAGGTTGCTTGGGGCACTAGAGATAGGCCTACAAAACCCTTTGGTTTATTGTTCCTTGTTCTTAATGCATGAACTATTTGATTGTGTTTGAGAAGAGATTCCTTGCGCTTTACCTAGGAATTAAGGATTAAATCGCTCGAGAGAGGTTTTAATTTAAATTAGTGGAATGTCAATTCCATGCTTTGTTTGATTGATTAATTTCATTGTTCATGACATTTATGAGAGGATAGGGGGATTCATATCTAAATAGCTTTATTCTTGTTTATATTTATCAATCTTCTCATGTTTTAGTGTAGGTTCAGTTTTAGTTTTAATTATCCTAAATTTATTATTCACTAGATAATAATTTAAGTTTACGCTAGTAATTATAAGCATTCCTCGTGGGACACGACACTCACTCATCACTTTATTACTTGATAACGACCTGTGCACTTGCAGTTGTTAGTGTGCGTTTTTGCACATCAACCCATATCGATACCTCCATATCGAATGGCACCTACTGAGTTGAAAGAACTAAAGGTGCAACAACAAGATTTGCTGGCCAAGGGTTTCATCCGACCCAGTAGTTCACCGTGGGGTGCCACAGTACTGTTTGCTAAGAAGAAGGACAGATCTTTCGGACTGTGCATCGATTATAGACAGTTGAACAAAGCGACAGTAAAGAACAAATACCCTTTACCCAAAATCGATGATCTATTCGATCAATTACAAGGGGCTAGTTACTTTTCGAAGATAGATCTTCGATCTGGTTATCATCAGCTCAAAATTTGAGGGGAGGACATTCATAAGGCTGTATTTAGAACCCGGTATGGTCACTACAAGTTTACGGTGCTACCTTTTAGGTTGACCAATGCAGCGGCAACCTTCATGGACTTAATGAACCGTGTGTTCAAGCCATTCCTAGACAAGTTCATCATTGTCTTTATTGACGATATCCTGATTTATTCAAAGAGTGAAGAAGATGAGGAATACCTGAGAATGGCACTACAGACATTGAGGGAGCATCAACTGTATGCGAAATTATCAAAGTGTGAATTCTGGTTAGACCGAGTATGTTTTCTCGGGCACGTATTGAGCAAGGATGGAATCCAAGTGGATCTCAAGAAAGTAGAAGCAGTTGTTGATTGGCCACGTCCTACCACGGTTACTAAGATTCAAAGTTTCTTAGGATTGGCCGGGTATAATAGACGATTCGTGAAAGATTTTTCACGAACTGTTGCACAGTTGACAAGGTTGACCAAGAAATAAGTCAAATATAACTGGGATGAAGCCTATGAAGAAAGCTTTCAGAAGCTGAAGAACTGTTTGATAGTGGCTTCAGTTTTAGCAATACCTGAAGGAGAAGGGAGTTTTGCTATATACTGTGATGCGTCAAAGATCGGATTAGGGTGTGTCTTGATGTAAAATGGGAAAGTCATTGCCTATGCATCAAGACAGCTCAAGAAACATGAAGCAAATTACCTGACTCATGATTTAGAGATGGCAACAATTATTTTTGCTTTAAAGATATGGAGACACTACTTGTACGGGGAAAAGTGTGAGATCTTCACGGACCATAAAAGTCTACAATATATTTTAAAGCAGAAGGATCTGAACCTAAGACAAAGAAGATGGGTGGAGTTGTTAAAGGATTATGATTGTCAGCTACTGTATCACCCTAGAAAGGCCAATGTGGTAACTGACGCATTAATCATAAAGTGTATGAGAAGTCTTTCCCATATAACAACGCATAAGAGACCCCTTGTGAAGGAATTGAAGGAGCTATTCAATAAGGGTCTACAATTCGAAGTGAACGGATCGTAAGTACTTTTGGCCTACTTCAAGGTAGAATAAAGTTTTCTTATCGAGATTAGAGTCTTATAAGATAAAGATTCGTAACTAGTAAAGATTAAAGAAGAAGTGAGAAGGGGTCAAGCTCTAGAGTTCGAGATTAAAGATGAAGTCCTTAGATGTGGAAATCGAATATGTTACCGAACGTAAAATGATTGAGAGAGAGAATCTTGAAGGAGGCACATCAAACCCCCTACAATGTTCAGCCAGGCACTACAAAGATGTATCAGGATTTTAAGGGATATTATTAGTGGCCGGGTTTGAAGAAGAATAGAGAACTTTGTGACATCCTACCTCACTTGTCAACAAGTGAAGATAGAATATCAGAAGACATTGGGTTTACTATAAGAAATCAAATTACCCGAATGGAAATGGCAGTGCATCACTATGAATTTCGTAATGGGATTGCCTATGACCCTAAAGGGATATGACTTAATCTGGGTTATAGTGGATCAACTGACAAAATCATCTTACTTCCTGTCGGTAAAGACAACTTCTACTGCAGTGCAGTACGCGCAACTTTATGTCAATCAGATTGTAAAACTACATGGGATTCTACTCTCGATCATTTCAGACCGAGGTACCCAGTTCACATCTAGATTTTGGCAAAAGCTGCAAGAAGTTATAGGTACTCAATTAGATTTCAGTACCGCCTTCTACCCAGAGATGGATGGGCAATCTGAAAGAACTATCCAGACGCTGGAAGATATGTTAAGAATGTGCGTTATGGATTTTGAAGGCAGCTAGGACAAGCACCTACCTTTAGTGAAATTTTCGTACAAGAACAGCTATCATTACTCCATAGGAATGGCCCCGTACGAAGCGCTTTAAGGAAGAAAATGTTGATCACCTGTATGTTGGGTTGAAACAGGTGAGCAACATATTAAAGCGACAGATATGTTGAAGCAAACTATGAAAAAGGTTCCACTAATTCACAAAATATTGAAAACTGCAATAAAGCTACGCGCATCCCAAAAGAAAAGAAGTCCACTTTGTGGTGGGGGATCACGTGTTCATGAAAGTATCACCCATGAAGGGAGTAATGAGGTTTGGAAAGAAGGGTAAATTATCACCTCGCTATATAGGACAGTTTGAAATTCTGAGCAAAGTGGGAGAAGTATCCTACAGATTAGCCTTACCTCCAGCTCTGGAACATGTGCACCTGGTATTCCAAATGTCAATGCTAAGAAAGTACATTTCCAACCCTTCATATGAATTGCAACCCCAAACCATCGAGATAAGTGAGGATCTTTCTTATGAAGAGATCTCTATTGTGATTATGGATTGACAAGTGAAGAAATTAAGAAACAAAGAGATTGCAATGGTAAAAGTCCAATGGAGGAATCACAACATCGAAAAATGCACGTGGGAAAACGAAAAGGGTATGCTATAACTATATCCCCAACTATTTCATTAGTATTTGGTAAGATCTCTAAATTCGAGGACGAATTTTCTTTAAGTGGGGTAGAATATAATACCCTAGATTTTGATAATCAAATTTACTTAGGAAAGGAAAGACTAAATACAAAGTTACTAAAGAAATTAAGATTGACTGAGATTTCATATAAACTCGATAAGTGAAATTTTATTGTGATTTATTTCATATAAATTTTATTAATATATATTTAATTATGATTGTCATGTGTATTTTATGTATGTGACTAAAAATTATGGGCCAAGCCCATAATTTAGTGGATGGGCCGGCCATGGCTTGAAATGGAGGAAAATATAGTTTTGAAATATTAGCATGTGTTAAAAATCTAAGTTTACTATATAGTAGATTCATTGAACCTAGACTATCACAAAACCTTGTAGTAAATTAAATATGGTGTATTAGTTCCTAAGGATTTATTTTTGCAAACTATTCATCCTCAATTACCCACACACACTCATTAATCACATTTGACCATCAATTAGGAAATAGCAAATTCTACAATCACCATCATCTTTTCATTCTCTCAAAACACAAACAAAGAACAAAATTTTCTCTCTTCCCACCTCTCATATTCGGCCTAACCAAGTCTCCACACCCAAAGGAAGAACTTCAAAGGTACCAATCAAAATTTAAAGTCTTTCTATTCATCCTAATCATGTCTCGATGAATTATGATCTTGAATGTATTCTTTTATAAAATTTGACCATAAGGTGATTTTTCAAACCCTTGTTTGTTTGTGTATTATGATTTATAATTTGGATTCAATTAATGGTTAATTGCAAGAATGAAAAGTTAATTTGGATTTGATTAACAATTTCAAAATTTTCCTTTTTCATGATCTAAGTAAAATTAGGAATTTCTAATGAATATTCAAATTAATAAAATTAACGGTTTAATTAAGTCTTTAATATGATTAATTAGATTTATATGAAATCAAATTGAAGATGGAAAGAAATATTTTTTTCCTTTTTTTTTTAATTCGGCTACTCTAGGGATTTTAATTCCTTTGCTTATTTTATGATTTGAACATTGATCCATGCTTAATTGAATGCTAATTTCATAATTGCAAAGTTAATTTGAAATCGGTTAATGAGACCTTAAATTTTCCTTTTTGAAAGTTAAGTAAAATTTGGGGATTTTTTTATTAGAAAGTCTCATTAATAAAATTGATTGTTTATTTGAGTTCATAAGCATATTAATTAAAGATGTATGAAACTAATTTGAATTATAAATGTCAAATTATAGTTTTCCATTAATAGATGGTTCGGTCAACACTAAAAGAATAAGGTTAGATGTTGAATCTTAAAATTGATTAATAAATTAGACTAGTAATGATACTAATTGCATAAATAAAAATCAATTTGTATGTAAATTAGTGAAATTGTATTTTTCCCAAATTCTATGGCTCGGCAATTTTGGAAAATTTTAGGATTAATATGAATTTATTAAATTAAATGATAAATTGAATTTATAAAAATGTCAATAGAGTGTTTTATGATTAAATTAAGAATTTGTTAAATAAATTAGATCCCTTACCATTGGTATGGTTCGTCCATACCTAATTAGGACCAAATTGTGTTTGTATCATACAAGAACATAATATGTTTTATAATAAATTTAACTTGTATGATAATTATATTAAGGAAACATGAAAAGAAAATTGGACTTTGTCAAAGGCCTATTCAGCCATTGTAAATGAAAAGGCATTCAAGTGACAAATTAATTGCTATGTATGTTTGGATGTGTTATATGTGATAACTTGAACTAGTATTACGGGATTAGTATCTTAAATTTAGACATAGTGGTACTAGAATTAGAATTAAAGTGTAATAACTAGTTTAATGATTGTGATAATTTAAAAAGTAATTTGAATGAACTGGTTCCTTGTAGAACCTAAGGATAAAGTACAAGAGCAACTGGACGATCAACACTTTTGTTTGTTCTAATTTAAGAGCGAAGGAAATTCTAAAGGTGAGTACATAATACTCGATTTTATGGGCATTTTAAATGGTATTTACATTCATTCATTCATTATACCCAATTTGATATCGTGATTGAAATCATATATTATTGATATCCGTATATAAACCAAATGCTAAAGGTATCTTTTAAAGACCTTTGGTCTATCTTGTTTTGATATAAATATATTAAGTTGAAATCTTTACTCTATGAAGAGTAACCTTGTTTCACAAAGAACCATATGTTATCGCACCTTTATTATTGATACTTAAAGTAAAGTAGAAATCCCCAACTGATGTGGGGTGATACATTAGTCATGTGCACATGGAAAGAAAGCCCGTCGGGCAGGGATGGTGTATTCGCCTTAACTAGGAAGGGTGGTCCTATCCGTGAGACCTAATCAGTCTAGCGCCCTTGAAATCAGTGTGAGTGAGCAAGGTATTAGCCGCCGCTCTATTTATTAATAGTGGGAAGCATACCACTTCCAAATATCTGATTTCTGCTAAAGTTTATAATTGATGGTATTACCTCAACCTTTATTTACCAATATTATGAATAAATCCCATTGTGATACTAAATTGATAAGACCATTATTCTTTCATTGAATCATATACCCTAGCCAACATATCATGTTGAGTTATTTAGTATTCATTGAGCTTGTCTCACCCCTTTAGTGGTTTATTATTTGTAGATGTTGTAGTGGATTTTGCAAGGTAAAACTCAAGCTTCATCTTTCCGCTTGAGGGTTACTCTGCTATTTTGGTTTATTATCAAACTCTTTTGTTTTATCCATAATGAATTTGTATCTTGGAGAAACCGGTCTAGAGCTCCATTGGTCATTATGGTATTTATTAGTATTAATAGTTGAAATTTTCATAATTATATGTGTGATTGTAATAATTAATATGTTTACTGCATTTAGTATTAATAAGAAATAATATGCAATTAATGGTATATTTATGGTATACGTAAGGTATATGTCATGATCATCCAAAGCATATCAGGTTATGGTCTTAGGAATGGTTAATGCACATGATAGATATAGCAAGGTTATAGGAATCTACGGGTTTAGGTGACGTTACATCTCCATGAGCCCTAGGATAGTCACGGCTCAAAGTTGGGTTGTGATAGTCTAAGCCAAGCAAACATTAACGCACACTTTGTCTAACACTATACAGTAACCAGCCTATCAACTCTCTTCGAAAGCCTACACAGAAATCTATAGCCTTACTACTATAGTGGTGGAAATACCCAAATTAGAGAGTAGACTTCTGCTATCTCCGCTCAATATCAATCCCAAGGAGGAAGTAAGATAGAAATCAGACTGGTAGCATGCCTGTAGCATCGACACCTGGAAATGTGAGCACTTATCGACTGGGATAACAAAATCAAGCTATTTATAATTGTACCATCTGTGGCAAGAGACATGGTGGGGTTTTTCGCAAAGCTATAGGAGCTTGCCATAGGTGTAGGCAAGTAGGGCACTTTATTAAAGATTGCCCAATGAGAGGGGAGCAAAGAACATCCATAGTTGCTTCGCAACGTACAGATGAACTAAGCTGATAATCGGGGACAAGGAGGGAAAGGCAAAAATCAAGGCCAAGCCTCTGGTTCTATGCAAGCTGTGGAAGGGAAAGGCAAGAGAAAGGTGCATGCCTTAAACCCGCAAGAGGCACAAACATCAAATAATGTGGTGTCAGGTACTGCCCTTGTTCATTCCTCTTATGCAAGATTTTTTTTTTACTTTGGTGCAATGCATTCCTTTATATCTCCATGTTTTGCGAAGAAAATAAGTAGAGTTAAGAAAGTAATGCATAAACCCTTAGCTATAACTACACCTTTAGGTGAGACTATAGAAGTAAATCAAGTGTATAAGGAATGTGAAGTAGAAATTAAGGGTAGACAATTTAAAACTGATTTGATCGAACTAGAAGTGTTAGAATTTGATGTCATACTAGGGATGGATTGGCTGTCAAAGTATGATGTATATGTTGAATATCATGAAAACAGAATTAGATTCAAATTGATAAATGGAGAAGAAGTAGTGTATCAAGGAAAGCAGAGTGATTCACCCACTAATCTCATCTCTGCCATTGGAGTAAAAAGGTTACTGAAAAAAGGATGTCAAGCTTATCTGGCTCAAGTAGTGGAAACACGAACAGCCTCTAATAGTGTAAAGGAAATACCTATCATAACTGAATTCCCAGATGTTTTTCCGGATGACTTATCGGGATTACCTTCCGATAGGGAGATAGAATTCAACATCAAATTGCTTCCAAGTACTCAACCCATATCGATACCTCCATATTGAATGGCACCGACAGAGTTGAAAGAACTGAAGGTGCAACTATAAGATTTGCTGGACAAGGGTTTCATCTGACCCAGTAGTTCACCATGGGGAGCCCTAGCATTGTTTGTTAAGAAGAAGGACGGATCTTTCAGGCTGTGCATCGATTATAGACAGTTGAACAAAACGACAGTAAAGAACAAATACCATTTACCTAGAATCGATGATCTATTCGATCAATTGCTTCGAAGATAGATCTTCGATCTGGTTATCATCAACTCAAAATTCAAGGGGAGTGTAATACCCCGACCCTGAGTTCACTGTGAACATTGAGGTTTAAGGGAAGTAATCATAATAGGAGCGAGGGAGTATAGATGACGGTTGTGAAAATTAAAGAACTGAACGGGTATCGGTCTTAAAATCAAACTCCTGATTATATGTAATAAGGTAGGGGATATTAGCAAAAGCATCAGATGAGCTATATTTGACATGAAAACAAGTGAAATGAAAAGTGAAAAAGGAAAATAGGAAGTTAGGAATTGAAACCCTAAAAAGGATACGGGTTTGGAAAATTGAAGTGTTAAGTGTAGGATCGGCGATTTTCGATCTCGGAAAGGATTTCTAAATTTTATTTGGATAATTTATATAAATATGAGGATATTAGAAGTGATAGAATGTAAAAATTAAATTAGAAATGAGTATAGAAAATACAAAAGTGAAATCGGTAGCAAA
>CATKHJ010637429.1:0-10469 GCA_949750685.1 Vernicia montana
AACCTCAAGCCAGCTTCTAGTTGATGGTAAAAGAAAACGATGTGGTCGTTACTTTTGAAAATTTCAGAAGTATTGGGAATATTAGGATTAAAAAATATCCTATCAGAAGAATGGGGGAAATCGACTGCGAATTGGTCTTGATCCTCTAGATTCTCAGCAAACCCACTTAAGTCGGAATTCTTCAAAATAGAGGATACATCTCCCCAGGCATTCTCCAAGTCAGTTTTGATATTTTGGTAAGAATTTTCATCCTTTTTGGGAGCCATTGTGGTATAGCAAGAGAAGGAAAATAACAAAGAATAAAAGAGCAGAGGAAGATCTGAGAATACTTAGAAGAAATCTGGAAAATTTTGGAAGCGTAAGAAACTCCAAAAATGAAGAAGAAAGAGTTTTTAAAGAAAAATAAAACCCTAGAAAAATATGCTGAGTAATCATTTCAAAAACGAAAACGGCGGCAGAAGTAGAGTGTGTCTCTATAACTTCAAAAGCCCTAATTGAGCCACGTGTACAAAAAGTGTCTCAGCAATAAATGAAGCACACTTTAGACATGCCCTAGACTTTCTAGATTCAGCAATAAATATAAAGATCTCAAAACGAAGTGAAGGGTTACAGTATCAAACCAGTTCGTCTTGAACAAAAAACCGAACTATTTCTACCGAAGTTATCATAAATATACAACTTCGCCGAAATAGGGGGGCCACTGATAAGGGACGAAATATACCGAACTGGATAGTAAAGTAAGTTGGGCCCGGCCCAATATAAAATACTTGCAAGCCCATTGACCAAAGTCAAATAAGGAGCCATCTAGTTCGTATTCGAGTAGGAAGCGGATTAAAACAGTAAAGCAAGCTAATCTATATCCGAACCGGTCAAGGAAATCCAACTCAACCCATGTAAGGATCTATCTCCTATAAATACCTCAAAATTAAACCAGCGAAAGGTACATGCATTCTTGCTAACACAAACATAAGCAATTCTCCAATATTGTTCTTGATCTCTTACCTTGAGCCTATTCACTAACTTGACCGTCGGAGTGGCTTTGCTAGGCACCCTGCCTAGCCCACTTGACTCTTGTTTCTTCTTACAGGTCGCATCAGTTCAATTCAAACTCAACTAAAGGTGAACTATTCTGAACGATCTCACTTCGGTTGGAATTAGCTTCATCACATAGCATCATAACAACTAACACATACACATCTCAAAATCAAAACCTAAACACATACGTATACTCATAATCTCATAAGTTCATAATACTCATATCATCCCATACTTTCTCATAAAATAATATTTATGATATCATCCATGTAATTACTTTTAAAACCAAAAGAATAACTCCCTCTACACTCATGGAGCGCTACAATATACTTCAATTACATATAATAAAAGGAGAAATTACATTGATCAAAATGATTCTCTAGGAAGAAAGAGGCCTGAAGAACCGAGATGATAAACTTCTAATCTTTTGAAAAATGGAATCACTAATGAGATAAAACAGTGAGTAAAGAATATACTACCATACTTGTGAATCTAAGTAATTCAATACTAGCTCACAAGGATGGTAAGGCTCATATCTCGTCAAATGACTTATGATATAATAATTAGGTTCATATAGCTCAATTGAATCAAAAGGTAGTGTAATATAAGAATATATATACACATAACTCATAAAAGAAATCATTACTCATAGTTCAATGAAAATAGAAATCATCCACATAAAAGATTTAGGAGTAGAGGCAATTTATTAATATTCTCCCCACATGAAAATAAGAGTAGAGGCTAAGTAGGTATACTCTTCCACATATAAGAGTAGAGGTCTTTTATCGACATATTATTTCACATGAAATACATGAAACTGATCGGGTTTCGTGTCTATGATAATTTACCCTTCCTAGATAGGGATAGGATATTATACCCTATCCATCGGGTTATAATGTGCACAATGTCTAATGATTAACCCACATCAATTGAGGATTTTTATACCATTTAACACATATCATCTCATGATAGAAATTTAAAGGTTCACATGGTTCAAATGAAATTCTTATGGTTCACATATTCATATAACATTTGGTAATTCATCAATAAAGAGAATTTGAGTTCACATGATTCAAATGGATTCATGAATTCATTCATATACATTTTCACATGGCAGTTTATCAATAATTTAGGCTTTAGGCCTTAACACATATAAAAATAGTAGTATATTTTCTACTCACCTTAACCAAAAAGAATGTTCTACTATCTCGTAGAAAATCCTCTATCACATCAAGCAATAGGACTCATCACAACCATCACCTTCCTCATGATTTCTCCTAGGTTGAGTTATTTACACTTAAACACACATAATAGCAAATATATCAATTAATGCTCTTAAAATCATCATACATATACTCTACACATATAATCCCTTCCTAATTTCACCAACCATAAGCAGGGTCGACTCAAGAATTTGTGGGGTCCTAGGCAAGAGTTAATTAGAGGCCCTTTAATATCATGAACAAAATTTTTAAAGTTACTCAAAATTTACTTTTCATGTTTTTTTAGATGCAAAATCACTAATTAAAGTTTTATATTCAAGTTTAGAAAGCAATTCTTTTTCAATAGACAATATGGCCAAATTACTCAATCTTTCTTATGACATTACACAAAGTAAATTTAGAAAATAAAAAAGAAAAGAAGAAACTAACCTTAAGTAGATGAGTTACTGTTCAAGAAATTCTTACCCAAAGTAGATGAGTTACTGTTCAATTAAAAGGGAAAAGTCTGAAAAGTAAAAATAAAAAAAGAAATTCTTTGTTTTCTCTGTGCAAGTTGAGAGAGATAAAAATTGTTCAAAGAGGAAAAGAGAAGCAGAAACTGACAAAAAAATGACATAAGAAAAAGTATTTAGGGTTTAGTTTATTATATAAAGCCAAAGGCTAGCTGTATTTAAGCCAATCTATTAGTTAGCCATTTAACCAATAAATGTTAAACTTACCCACAAAATTAAGTCAATTTTCAATATAGCCGTTTAAGCTAATTAATCACAAAAAATTAGCCGTTTAAATTTAATACTACACGTTCAAAATCCAATAAAATAGTAGACTTATTTCATTTATATAATTAATAATAAATTTGAGGGCCCCAATACACTTATATAATTAATGAAAAAAAAAATGGGGGCCCTAGGCATAGGCCTTAATAGCCTATACCTTAAGCCACCCCTGACCATAAGGATTCAAGTGAAGGAAATGAAGAAAATGGGATAAACCCTAACTTACCTCTTCACAAATGCTTCAAGAAAAGAAGAATGGATGAACTTTTGCAACCCTAAATCCTTTAATTGATGCAAGTAATGAAGTTTCATAGCATTTAAGAAGTTAAGTTGGTGTTTCTTTGAGAGAGTATAGAGTTAGAATTCAGAAAATGACGTAATAAAATGAATTGGGTCTCAAATTCTCTTTATATAGCTGATTTTCCAATTCTACCCCCGACACAAGTCACGACCGTAACTCTTTACTATTCACATTTTTCACCGTCGTGACTTTGGAATTCACCGCCATGAATTTGAGAGTCACCGCTATGAATTTGAGAGTTACGGCTGTAAATTCTAAATTCACCTCCGTGAATTACATCCAAAAGTAGAATTTAAAAAATTCTCAAGTCTTAAATCCAAATCTTCATACATAATTCACATATACACATGAAACCAGTTTCATAACTCACAAATACTCATGATACACGACTCATAACTCATTTACATATACATTAGGAGTCACATAAGAATTTAGATATAGTAGGAGTCACATAAGAATTTGGGGTATTACATTAATAATATTTTAATTCAATTAATTATTAAATTATTTTATTAAATAAAATATAAAATAATATAGTTAACAAAATTATCATACAAAACAAATTATTTATTATATTTTCATAAATTATGTATTATTAAATTATTTTATTTTATAAAATAAAACATAAATTTGAACCCAATCCAAAATTTTAATAAAATATTAATTCTTTAATATTATGTGTGTGCTATGTAAGAAAATTATGAAACCCAATTAATGGATTTTTAAATTTAAATTGAAACTAATTAAAAAAAATTAAAAATCTCAATTAAAAATTAATATGAATGGATCAATTAACTCATCATATTAATTTCAATCTTTTTTCATACCTAAAACATTTCTATGAGCATTTCCCACCATGTATATTTAACAAAAAAATTAAAAGTTAATTATGATGAGATTGTATGCTTATTACCAATTATCATTGAGAAAAAGAAGAAAAAATAAATAAACTTCAAAGTCGATAATTATAAATAACACTTGCATAATTTCTACCTATTTGTTCATACATGTTATTACATAATTTTGAGCACATAGAGGGGAAAAAAAAAAAGAAATTAAGAAGAATATTATTCTTACCATCTTTAACAATTTATCATATTAAATTTGTTGATTGAGGTATAGATGTCATACTTTCTTGAGAAGAAATTTGATGAGGATTGTGAACTTTCTTAGAGGAAGCAAGTGAAACTCTCTTCGAAAGGCATTTAATTAGAGTTCTTCTAGTTTGGACTCTTGGAAATAGTGATATTGCTCTCTTCCTATATTTGAGTATTATGTAAAAGAGTAGCCTTTGAACTAATAATAAGCATATAAGGGCAGTCAAATCCCACCATTTGGAGTGACCAAGAGGAACTCCAAACACAGTTTGTAAGGCTATTTCTCCCTTCAATTTTGGGTTTCCTGGCACCAAAGGTTCAAACTCAAGCCCAATCATCTCATTCTTGTATTGACCCTATATGGATATAGCAATTCATGTCATCAAAATCCCACCTTTTCTTTTTTCTCCATCAACTCATCCATAAAAGCTATTCATATAACTCTTTAATAATGGATAACACTGCTAGAAAATTATTATTTAAAGAATGTATATACCTGGATTGCCCATGTTGCGAAACTAATGTAAGACATTGGGTAGCGCCAGAAGAATCTTGGAAGGTCAGGTAATGGCCTAGAGATTTCAGATGCCATCATCATAAAGACCTACATAATAAAAAAGAATACATTATAATTTAGTACTATATAAGAGCTTATTTGGAATAAATGTATTTGATTAAAAAAAATTAATTTAAGAATACATATTAAATATGTTCATAATCTCAAAAAAATTCATTTAGAATTCTTCATCATTGTTATAATTAAGCTATATTTTATCGAGATGGATAGAATTTACAAATGAATTCCAAATAGTGAGAAATAATTACTTACAATTACACCAGTTCCAATTCCTATGCCCATCAAGACATTTGGCACAAGTGATGCAACAACCATCATGCAACTTTCTATAACAGAAAGGCAACAAAAGAGATTGATACAGAAAAAGGAATAATGAGAAAATCCAGGATGAAATTTCACCATGAAATACATTATAGTTCCAGAAAGGAGAGATATAACAATCAAGTAGGGGAATGATGAGAAGAAGTTGGCCAATATGAAAATGGCTTCTCCATAATGCCCACTGAACCTTTCTCTCTGAAAAACCTATAATTCATAAATCCCAATTAGAAAAGCATTTTTCTTTAGCTAAAAACTATATAAAATTCAATATTGGAATATATACCTTCATTTCTTCGATGAAAAATGGTAAGCCTCCATTAGACAAACAAATCATGAAGCCGTAAATGAAACAGATAACTTTTCCTCTAGCTATGATTGCTCCATTGTCTTTTCCAACATTGAAGTAAAGAGTGCCAATACTTATTGCTACTAAAACATATAATGCAATTCTTAACCAATAATATCCAATGTCTCTATACATGTTCACGAAAGATCGATGAGTCAGCATGCAAAATTGCTTCCATGTACATGCATTTCTGCCTTTGTTTGATTCAATAGCAAATGCTTCCTGCAAATAATGTTATGATGATTCAAAGATGATATTATTTTTTTGTTAGGAGAAATTCAAAATTCAAAGATGATATAATTGTGGCCAACTAAGAGGATTTTCAATATATTATACCAATTAGTTTTGATCTTATTGCTTTAAAGGCGTGAAGAGTTGACGGTTTCAAATTCGACTTCTCTTATTTACTATTAAAGTTTTTATTAATTTGAAAAGAATTATGAAAGGAGAGGGTTTCTACTAATAAACCTTTGGTTTTAATTGTATTTGAACCATCTCTAGATTTGACATGTAAGTTTGAATACCCTAGTTAGAGCTTGATTTACTAAACAAAAAATAAAAAGGAAAAAAGAGTGGGCTACTCCTGTTCTGTAACCCATAATTCATTGACTTATGGTTCTCTTTATGAAAAAGGGAAAATTTTGAACTATTTTTAAGTAACAATCTTTTTATACATTCAATTAATTATATACTGATATTTTAAAAATTTGTTACGGATATTTTTATTATTTTGCTCTGTGTAAGATATCAATACTTTGATTAACTCGTATGTAATTCTAGTATATACATCTAGTGTAACTAAGTCTAATCCAATATATGTATATTGATACTGTTCAATCTATTTCTATAGTTTTTAAGGATAAATTACCACAATCACATAACTTTAATTTGTTGTTTTTAGTTACTAAATTTTAAATTTTGCATTCTAAAAAAAAAAAATTAATTTTGCTTAGTAAAAAGCCACTCACCAGAATAATCTAGTGGCTGGAATATTAAAATGATACTGAAAATAAAATATTTTATTAGAAAAAATCATTTTCTCACATAATAAGTTAATGTATAGTCCACTTACTAAAAAAAAATTTAATGTGGAGTCCACTTACTAAAAAAACATACTTCTTATTTTTCTTTATTTTTATGTTTTATTTTCTTAACTTATTTCATTGGGGTGGGACCTATTTACTAATTAAATTAGTAAATTTGTCCTAAATTAGTTTAATATGATATAATATACTTTTTTAATAAAATAATTATATTTTTAGTGTCATGTCAATATTTCTATCACGGGTCATTGGATTTTAACTATTGAAATAAAAATTGAAGTTTTAGTGATTAAGAAAAGACATATTTAAATTATGTGATCCTATTAAGACTAAGTGCAAAATTTGGTCACCATCAATTTAATTTGCCCATTTTAACCATTATTATGATTGACATAAACTCCAATACTTTATAAGAATTGACATATATAAGAAAACATACAATTGCTTCTATTTCTTGAATCTTTCTTCTTGTATGAACTGCAAACTCAGAAGATTTATACTTCTCAATGAGTGTTGCTCTAATCTTTGTTGTTTCCATATTCACATGACTAGTTGATGATGATGATTCTGAATATCCCTGTAAGGATCAATATCCACCAAAAAACAAAAACATGAAAAAAAAATTATTCAAAATTCTCTTTGGCAATAATGCAAACAAAACAACAAATCTCATTATAACTTACACAAAGTGCTTGAGATCGCAATAGAGCTTCAGCTATGAGATCGAATTCCAAACTTATACATCGAAGGAAGTGATCTGAAGGATTTCTTTTAGTCGGACAAGGGAATCCAGCCTCTGCAAAGAACTATTTCACTATATATAAACATCACTTTTTTTAAGCATTTCAGAAAATCACCTAAAATTATATACATTTGTATCTAAAATTTTGATAAATTATCCCAATGGTCATCAAATTTTGCACTAATTTTATTTCGTAGTAACAAAACTTGAATTTATTGTAATTTCTTTATTTCCACTAAAGAAATTAGGAATTTTTTTTAGGGTTAATTACACACTATTTAATCCTTAAAATTTGACTTAATTTACAAATTAGTACTTCTATTTTGTAAATTAAATTAATAAGTTACTAATATTTCATCTCATAAGTTATTTAATCTTTATGTTAAATCTTCCATTAGTTAAAAATAAAAAATAAGTCAAAGATATATTTTAAAAAAATTGAGTGAATATTTACTAGTTAATCCTTGAAATTAGACATAATTCACTAATAAAAATTTGTTTTTTAACAAATCTCAAAAACTAAATAGTAATTTATTGTTTAAATTAATGAAAATTATAACAGATAGGCTAAGTAGTTTATTGAATGAAATATTATACATGAACCTATGAATTTAATTTTCAAAATAGAAGTTTTATCTTGCGAATTAGATCAAATTTCAAAAAATAAATAATAATTAACTTTTTTTTTTTAAATTTAGTTTCTATTATACACCTCATTTTTTAGTATTATAACATAAAATTTTAATGACCATTATTAAAATAATTTAAAATATAATAAAACTTAATCACATACCTTCAAAGCCATTTGGGCTTCTCCAAAATAAACAGTTTCTCCATTTGAAAGAAGAAGCAAATCATCAAATAGGTTGAAGACATCATTACTAGGCTGGTGAATAGAACAAATTACAATCTTCCCACCATCAGCAATAATTGTTAGAGCTTGAATTACAAAGAAAGCAGAAGCAGCATCTAGTCCAGTAGTTGGCTCGTCAAGAAACAAGATTTGTGGCTGTGTTAAAATTTCAATGCTAATACTAAGTCTTTTTTTTTCACCATTGCTTATTCCTCTTAAATGCCAATTTCCAATCTTTGTATTAGCACAATCTTCAAGACCCATCTCTATTATTGTGTTTTCAATAACATTATTTATTTCTTCTTTGCTCATTTTAGAGGAAAGCCTCATATGAGCTGAGTATGCAATGGTTTCTCTAACTGTGAGAGTTCCCAAGAAAAAATCTTCTTGTCTCACATATGACTGCAAAAAAAAAAAATGATTAATAAAAAGAAAAAAAATTACATAAGTTCTACTAATTTTTCAATTGGGTTTGTTATGGAAAAATCTCTAAATTTTAGTATTTTTTCAATTTTTCAATTTTTTATTATTATTTTTATCAATTAATCTTATTAACTTTTTTAATTTGAGATTATATAAATTTTAGTTTTTTTTTTTTATCACACTTCATAAAATTAGTGATTAAAATATATAAATCAAAAAAAAAAAAAAAATGAAGATGTAAGAGATAAATGGTGTGAGTGTTTAAATTGTGTGTAGAGGTGGCAAACAAGTCGAGTCAAGTGGGTTCGGGTTGGGTCATTTTGTATTCAGGTCGTTTCGGTTTTAGGTCATTTCAAGTATTGTCTTTTTATGGGTGGGTTATCTCATGTTGCAGGTGGGTCGATTATATGTCGGGGCAAAAGAAAGATTTGGGGTCAAATAAACAAGGTCAAATTTTTTTTGAAGGAATTTGTTTGTTTTCTCTTAGGTCTTTAACTTTAGGTAAATACCCATATTATTTATCTTTTAATTCCTTTAAAATTGGCATATTATCTTGATTTATGTCAAAATTAGCTCAACTACCCATCAAATTATTGTCAAAATTAGCTCACAAGTAGGTGGCCAAATAAAAAAATTTGGTTTGTCAAAATTAGTTTAACCATTCACCATTAATTTGTCAAAATTAGGTAAGGTGGGTGGCCAAAATTAAGAAAATTTTGATTGGAGTTGGTTATTTACCTATATAAAGGCTAGAGTTTCAAGTTTAAATGTATCCCAAATTTGAGAGAGAAAATAGAGAGTTTGAGAGATAAAAATATTTGAGTGTGTTTCTCCTATTTTGAAAGAGAGGAATTAATTTGTTTTCTCCTTATAAAATAGAGAGAGGTTGTGTTGTTGTAATGTTTCTCCTATTTTGAAAGAGAGGAATTAATTTGTTTTCTCCTTATAAAATAGAGAGAGGTTGTGTTGTTGTAACTCCTATTATTTTCTTATAGTGAAATTCTTCTATCCTTATCCGTGGTTTTTACCCTAATTTGTTTGGGAGTTTTCCACGTAAAATTTGTGTGTTTAAGTCATCTTTATTTTTTTTCTCAAATTATTAGCTGCAGTCTTGCTCTAATCCGGTGTCAATTTCCACAACATAGTGGTATCAGAGCTGTTGGTTTTAATTTTCCTTAAAAATTAAGATTATGCTCTGTGGTTGCAGTTTTGACTGATCTTCCACATCAGAAAAAATTTTCTCGAAAAATTATTGCTATGAATAGTATTCTAAGGTACTGTGCAATTTGGCACTATTCACGGATATGGGTACTGTTCATACATACGGTTACTATTCACGTGAAATAGTGGGAGCTGTATTTTGCTCAAAGCAAACTGTGATAGAAGTAACGGCGGCAAAATTTGATATTGAAAAGTTCAACGGGAGAAATTTCTCACTGTGAAAATTAAAGATGAAGGCAATATTGAGAAAAGATAATTGTCTTGCGGCTATCAGTGAAAAACCGGCGGGACTCACAGATGATAAGTGGAATGAGATGGACGGCAATGCTATTGCAAATCTTCATCTGGCAGTTGCAGATGAGATATTGTCTAGCGTAAAGGAGAAGAAAACTGCAAAGGAGATTTGGAATCATCTCACAAAATTGTACGAGGCCAAATCACTTCACAACAAAATATTCCTTAAGAGGAAATTGTACACTTTACGGATGTCAGAATCTACTTCGGTGACGGA
>CATKHJ010637533.1:0-30029 GCA_949750685.1 Vernicia montana
AAAGTTAATCAATTAATCTGTTATAGTATGAATATGATGAATTAAAAATGAAATGATAAAGTTACAATGATTTAGTGAATCATGGTAATGAAATTAATGAAAATGACTAAAGTATTGGAATTCAACTTTTAGGCCTATTTGGCCGTAACATGGAAATGAATAAAACTATACTGTAAATTATAAAATGTGCATATATGTGCATTTACATTGAAATAAACTCGATGTAGTTGTTAATGGTAGAATTGTCATAGTATATATTAAGTTAAATTTATTAGAACTAGTAATAGAATTAAGATATGGTAAGTTAAATGAATTATTTAGTAATGGTCAAAGTATAATTATATGGTACAATTGGTTGTAAAATATGAAGGTTAAGGCAAGGAAAGTGCCAAGAAAGTAAAGGGATATTTATATTGTTGTGCTAAAGGCTATATTGGAGCAAATGAGAAAAGATGAGTATTTAATAATATAGTATTATATGAAATCTTCTTTGTTGAGAACATGATTATTTTGAATTTTCATAAATAATAGTCAACTTCTCAATTGACTAATAAAGGGTCATTTACCCGAATTGAACCCAAATGTGATTATTACTGAAACAGTTACTATTATTCTCAACTGTATCCATGTTAAAATTGATTGTATACTGCGAACTATATTTTACTGTAAAGCATAAATACCCATCTAATGTGGGTTTACATCAGACCTTGTGCACATGGTATGCCTGCGGATAGAGCGAGCGTATCCGAAACCTAGCTGGGAAGGGTGATCCTAGCCATAAGATCTGATCAGTCTTATGTTACTATTTATTGTTATTACTGGAGAGCAAGGCTTAGGCCGATACTCTCAACTCACTGGGGGGACACTCCGTCTCCAAATTATTGATTTCTGCTAAAAGAAACTGTTATCTCCTATTAAATTGATTCTAAATCATTGTTGCAAATGGTCTCAATTATTTCACTGAAATACTTCTACTACTTCACTGAAACCAAATTATTCCTGTTACCGCATTTATATTATATTATTATTTACTCACTGAGCTGGTCTCATTTTTTTTAGTGGTTTAACATTTTTCAGAGATTTTAGAAAAGTCAATAAGGTAATTCTCAAGTTCTAGTTCTTCGCTTGGGAATGACTTGTATGGTGTGTTCTATATTTCTTTTGTACTGTTATCTGTTTAATAAAGCTCCATGGTAGTATTGTAATTATTGTATAATTATTGGTATACCAAAAGTGTGGATTGTAAATACTTTAACTCAATATGTATAATGGATATGTGTACTGGAATGTATGGATATTGAATGGGATCTCTAGTTAAGATTCTGGATATTGAACAGATTATATATAGTATTGGTATTATTGTTTTATCGGATTCTATGAGTTTTGGTGACTTTAAGTCTCCCTAAGCCCTAGGATTGTCACACCTTAAAATACGAGGTGTGACATGGGATATTTGAAAATATTGAGTGTATATTCATCAACCAGCCACTTACTCTCCCACCATCATCATTCCGAGGAACCCTTATATGCTTTGTGTGTACATGATCTTCAAAATAGTATGAGCAAAATGCGGTTGATTCTTCCACAATATGAGCATTACATATGGATCCCTCGACCTTTGACTTATTCCTTACATTAAGTTTTAGCTTTCGCAAGTACCTAGGACATTAGATTATAAGTGAATGAGAAAATATGTCAACGAAAAAATTGCCTAACGTACCTGAAATATCATATATTTTAATTACCTCTCGAAAGGATACATCCACCTATATTGAATTGGCCCTACTATTTGAGCTTCGTACAGTAAGTGTACAGGAAAATGTTCCATATAGTCAAAAAATCTTGGAGGAAATATGCACTCAAGCTTACACAGAATAATAGGGATCTCTGCCTCTAGTCGAGCCATGTCATCATTCCTGATAACTATAGAAGTTAAATCCCTAAAAAATGACTTAATTCTATCAATTATTTCTAAACATTCAATGGCAACAGCTCACGGAAGACAATGGAAACTAATCTCTGTATGAAAATATGATAGTCGTGACTTTTCATCCCATACATCTTCAACTTTTGCATGTCAACACATCGTGCTATATTTGACACATATCCATCCGGGAATTTTAATTGTTTAATCCATTCACACAATACTTTTTTTCCTATATTGTCTAATGTGTAACATGTTTTTGGATACCTACCCGAACGATCCATTGCCAGCTCAGGGCGTCGGCAATACTCATTCAACTATTGCTTCAACTTTGTTGTGTCTTTGATTTTTCCCGACACATTCATTACTGTATTGAAAACATTGTCAAATACAATTTTTTTTTCAATGTGAATGACAACCAAGTTATGTCTGACAAGGAGAGATGTCCAATACGGAAAATCCTAAAATGTGCTCTTCTTCTTCCACCCGCAGAATTTAGCAATACGAGCGTTATGTTCAAAGTATCCCAATTTTGTTACCTTCATTAACCCCAACTCATTAATATGATTCAAAATTTCAATACTAAACATGATCGGGGGTGCCATATCACTCACAACCTTGTTCTTCCAGAAGGAGACCCGATTCCTCCTAAAATGATGTTTTGGTGGTAAGAACTGATGATGGTTGTCGAACCATGACTGCTTTCCACTTTTTGAAAGTGTAAAAATGTTCGAGTCTTCCATACAATATAGACAAGCCAACCATCCTACCGTACTCCAACCCGGCAACATAGAGAAAGCTGAGAAGTCACTGATTGTCTATATGAGGGCCGCACGCAGCTGAAAGTTCTATTTTTTAGAGATGTTGTATGCCTCAACACTAGGGATGGCAGCGGGGCGAGTTTTCCATTACCCGTACCCGCCCCGCCAATATTTATTTATACCCATTCCGTCACCCGTCCCGCTATGAGACGGGTAATAAAACGGGGCGGGTATCCGCGGGTTTACTTGTTTTAATTTTTTTTCTTTAAAAAAATTATTTAATATTAATTTTATATATATATATATATATATTCATTTATATCTCTTTTCTACATATCTCTTTTCTACATATCTATACAATATAATTTATCTTTTACATTAAAAAATAAGTTATAGATTAAAAATGATATATATATATATATATATATATATATATATAATATTTGAAAAATTAAAAATATATATTATATATATAATCGGGGTGGGTTATAGCATTACCCGCCCCGCTCCTAACCCGATTCTGGTTTTTAATTTAAAACCCGCTCCGCCCCATTAGGGGCGGGTGGGTACCCGATGGAGTGGGCTAAATTGCCATCCCTACTCAATACCAACATACCACAAAAAATTTAACTCGGATATCAATGGTTGTAGGAAGACATCAATCTTTTCCTTTGGATTTTTAGGACTTGACACTAGAATTGTGAGGAACATGGCATTTTATTTCATGCATATCGAAGGAGGAAGATTATACACTATTAGGATCACTGGCCAAAATGAGTATTATTGCCCTGATTGACCAAAAGGTTGGAAACCATCAATACACAAACCGAGTCTAATATTTCTTGTCTTAGCTGCAAAATCTAGGTGTACGTCATTAAAGTGCTGCCATGCAATTGAATATGAAGGGTGACACATTACACCGTCTTCTACCTCATGCTCCACGTGCCATCTCATCTCCGTAGCTATGGCACTTGAATTGTACAATCTTAGTAGTCGCGGGGTTAAAGGGAAGTAAACCATGTCTTTATAGGGAACAAATTTACTCCTTGAACTAGATTCTTCTCGATTTGATCTCTTGTACCGTGGGTGGCCACAAAACTTGCATTATGTCATATCAATGTCTTCACCCCAGTACAATATACATCCATTGAAGCAATAATGGATCCTTTGTACTGGTAGGCCCAATCCGCAGATCAACTTTTTAGTATCATAGAAGTTATCTACGACATTATTGTCTTCTGGCACAATCTCCTTATACACTTAAGCAATATCATCAAAAGCTCTTTCGGACAAATGATGCTCGAATTTAATATTCATCAATCTCGCGACTAATGAAAGCTGTGAGTGATTATCACACCCGTCATATAGTGGTATGTTTGTAGAAGCTAACATGTCAAAAAATTGTTGAGCTTGTGCATTGGGAATTTGTTCCTTTTCTATTTGAGTGAAGTCGGGACCAACAACATCCATTACCATTTGCTCGTAAACATTAACAAATGTCTCTGCTTCATTCTCGAACGTTGGTTGTTCATTCGGGACATCATAGTCACCAGAACCGGTATTCATAAAGGGTTTTGTTTCACCATGCAATGTCTATACAATGTAATCCCGTATGAACTCATGCTTCATCAAGTGGAACTTTACCAAATCAGGTTCTCGAAATGCGGTATTACGGCATTTTTTAATGTGCACGTACACTTTATCTTACTTTCATCCTTCCATGCTGTTTGTGCACACGCGAATTCCATAAATTCTTCTAAACCGTTAATAAATTCGGGTGTGAGAAAACCATTCATAAGCCTTGAATACATTCACATGCGATCTGAGACCATGATTTATAATAATCTGCATTAATTTATATGGTACGAGGACATTAATTAGATAAATTAACCTAATTACGCCTTGAAAATCTAGCAAAGTTTCGTCTTAATTTAACACTAAACCCCCTAATAATATAACATTTATAACAAAATATTTTATACATGTCATTAATCCATATAGGGATAACAAATTTTCTTTACTTAAAAACAACAATCACATGCTTATTCTACAGATTCTCCCATAATATTCAAAAAATTATTAATAATATTCAACGTCAACAATCCCACACTTATCACTAGATATACAGTAAAGGAACAAACACTTCGGAACAATACTCTTTGATCTAATTTTGACTTTGTGAAAGTACGGTCTTGCCCCTATCTTCTTTAAATTTACATGTAAAATGGCGTCGTTTGGAAGGGTAAATTGGGCTTTCAATTTTCGTGGGACTCACAAAACCTTTTTTGATTTAATTTTCCAGTGCTTATCGTTTTGCCCTTTCTTTTGTTATTCAAGAGCAAAAGTGGCGTGGTTTAGAATGACGATGTAGTCTTTTCAACATTTTACTTAGTCCCACAAAGCAGGTGTCTTTTTGCTTATGGAGAGTGTTATAATCTTTTTATTTGATCGGTGGATTCACAACTGAGTTTGCACTCCCGTTTTCCATAGTCCGCACGGAAAACGATGCTGTTTCCTTTTCATAATTTTACTTTTTTGCCCAATGCCTATTAAGCATCCATTAAACTAAACGCTGCTGTTGAAGGTTAATTTTGTCTTTCATATTAATATTATTATTGTGCCCTTAGTTTGTATGCTGAGTCCACTTAGACAATGCCGTTCAGTATGTGTATTTTAGTCTTTTTATTATTATTATTATTTTTACTTTGGCCTTATCCGCTTTCCTCCTTTCCCTCAAACTGATGCTCTAGGTCATGTCCCTTCTTTCTCTGCTTCTTTTATTCTTCATGGCCGCCGCATTCTTCTCTGTTGTTGTTTTTTTTTAAATTGATTTGTATGCGCCACTTTTAATTTCTTGCTCGAAGCCGAATCCCCCTTACTCTTTTACTTTCTTTTCTCTCTCAATTTTCTTCCATTGATGTCTGCTTCATTTTTGCACTGCTACGGTGCCGTTTTGTTCATTACGTGGTTAATTTATTTTTTAGATTATCGCTTTATCTATTTGTGATGTCTTTATCCTTTGCTCTCAACCATAAATCTAGGTCTTCTGTGCTCTCTCTTTTTCCATCTCTTTCTTTGTGGTCTTTTACATGTGCAGTTTGTTTCAAAATCTATGTTTTGTGTTGGTGCAGTGGCTAGATCTGGATGGGTCAGTCTGGATCGATGCTTCTTATGCTGATTATGTGATTTTCGTCTTCATTGTCCTTGTGCTTTTGCATGGTGGGGTTTTCTGAGATTTTAAATGAAATTATTTCATTTCATGGGTATTCTATGGTTGTTTATTTTCTGCCGTTTGTTTTCCCAATAAACAAACAGACAAGACAGGTATAAATAAATTTCATCTTATTTCACCATGATTTTGAATTACAATTTAAGTTTGCTTTTGTAATTTAATTTGATTTAATTTTAAATAAATGAAGGCAAAGGCTTTTGAAATAAACTCTTTGCAAGCTGTGTGCTCTATTGATTTCTACTAATCACAAAAATTAAATTAGTCAATGATAAAGTCTAAACCTTTAGCTCATTTCGATTTAGCTTTTGGTTTTAGGCGTGTTTATCTGAGGCTTTTTTTTTTTTTCTACTTATCATATTGTATTATGTCTCTCTTTTCTGCCATTGATGCATCATTTTTCCGTTTAGTTTCATTTTGTGGTTACTTTTCTGGTTTTTTTTTTTTTTTGGAGATTAAAAAGATGATGTTGATGACAATGCAGGGGATGATGGATAATGGAGTCTTGGATGATATAATTAGGAGGCTATCAGAAGGGAAAGGTGGCGAACAGGTTCAATTTTTATTCTGTTATTTGTTTATTCTCCAGCAATAGAAATTGATTTTAAAGAACAAGAGTTGGAAGAAGATGATAATAAAGAAGTTTGTATAGATAAAGAAATTTCAGTTTGGAGAAGGTTGCAGAAAACTTTAGTGATAATAGAAATTGTGACCCAAGGTTAGCATTAACAGATGATAATTAGTAAATATTAATGATGTGAGACTAATGGTGGTTATTTTAAATATTGGCAGGTGTCATCAACAAGACCAATTCCATTTTCTAATGATGCAGTGGTCTTTGAAATAAGAGATGGCAGAGTAAGCAATGATTCTTATTTATTACACTTTTTTATTTTTAATTCTCTTTCTATTTCAGATAATGAGTTGTTAATTTAGAATTCAGTTTAATCTGATTCATACTGAGGAGACTGCAAGCAGAAGGGATTTTCATGGTTCGGTTTGATCGGTTTAGAGTAAATGTTTATAACTAAACTAATAAAATCGATTTTTAAATATTTCAATTCTTAAACAAACTAAATAATACTAAAAAATATTCAAATCAAAATTTTTTGGATTCGGTTTGTATAATCGGTTTGGTCGGTTTGATAAAAGTAAAAAATAAATAAAATAAAAAATTAAAGAGATCATACAAATTTAACAAATATTAAAATAAAATCATATTACTTGATAATAATATACCTTATCAATGCTATAAATATATAAAAATAAAAAAATAAATTTCAAGTTGTGTACCTGAAATTTTATAGCATAATAATAATAAATTAGAATGAAATATTCTCTAAGAAGTTAGTAGGGATTAAAATAACAATATAAAAATCTTCTAAAATATAAAAATTAAATAAATATTTTTAATTTCTAAAAAAATTTAAAAAATAATTTACATATTAGTAAAGTACATATTTTAAAATAATTTACATATTAGTAAAGTACATATCTAAAAAATACATAATTTTATTATATTATTGGTTTGATTCGGTTTTACTTAATTTTCATTTTCTTAAATCAAAACCAAATTAAAAATTCGATTTATAAAAATTTTAAAACCATAATCAACCATGATACAATCTAAACCATGGTTTTTAGTTTGAATTGAATTGGATTAATTCGATTTGGTCGGTTTGGGTAATTCTTGTTCAGCCCTAGCAAGCAGGATATAACATAGTAAATTGTCTGAGAAAATGAAAGATGGACTAAAACATAAACTGCATTAACATATTATTGAAGAAAAAGACAGATTATTTCAATACTATATATAAATGAATAGTAGCAGTAGTTTTGACAATTTTATGTGAGAGTAAAATTTGGTTAATAGATCCTAATTAAATCCTATGCTCTTTGGTAGCATGTCGCTAAATTCTTTTTTAATGTGAAGTACCATTTTTAATTTGATTGAACATGCTGTGATAAGTGTTTGAACCCTTACCATAAATTTTCAGAGATCCTGACAGTTTTGAAGCCTGGATCTCTCTATGTTTTCCATCGCTGCTGATCTAGGCTGGAATCTTTGGTGATGCAGGTAAGCTACTAATTCTTTCTTTTTGTTTCTCTTAATTTCCGATTTCACTTATTTCTCTTTTTTTATTTATTTTTATTTTATTTTTTATTTTTTATTAGTTGCTCTTAACAATGTCTCTTTTTTTAAAAATCATTTTAATTTATCTTTGTTTTAAACGAACTAAAATATTACAAAACAAGAAGAAAAGGATGAATTGAATATTATTTTAAAAAAATAATGAATTGTATTGAAGGTTTTTTTTTTTTTTTTTTTTTAATTCATTCTTCCAGGCAATTCCAAGAGTTGTTTTGCTTGACAAATCAGGAAATCATCCAATTCAATGGCAAATTAAAGAGATTGAAATACTTCGTACAAATCCAATCAATTTGTCTAACAAAGTTCTTAAGGAAGAATATGTACTTCAAATTTCAGATGTTACAGCAGTACAAGTAAGTTATTGTTACAATTGAGAATTTGGATTTTTACTAATCATCATTAACTAATTAACTAATGTAAACTATATTAGACTATTAATGCTAATCTATTGCCCGTAATTATACTGCCTAACAGACAGATGTGTAGATATCATTTAAGATATCAAATTTTGACAAAGCAAAAAATGCTAGACTTTATTATAATTCAATCTCTATCTCATATTTATCTGATTTTTCTTTTTAATGATAATAGACCAGTCATTTGTAATGTAGGTTTTAGGTTTAAGATTACTTTAACATGTTTTATATTTTTTTTATTTGGTTCAATTCTTTTTAAGAAATTGTATGTTAGATTAATCTTTTGACTGGTTGAACACATCAGGTTATTTAGCAGCCTTTCCCTTTTTCTTGCTATAATTTTGTGCTATTTCTATTGGTAACTTTGAATAGTGTGTTTGTGGATCATTGTTTTTCTTTTTGTTTTTTAAATTTAACATTACATTTATAATTTTAATGAAAATTTTAAGATGAAAAATTAACTTAATATTTATATATCTATTATTTTTTTATATGTAAATGATATCCATGAGTTTTTTTTTGCTTTATATTTATATTTTAATTATAAAAAATTAATATGGTTTGTTATTTTATTATCTATTTGTATAATTTGTTGCTTAATTATTTTAAAAATTATAATTTGTCTTAACTTAAATATCTATTATTTGTTATTATCATTCGTCTATAAAAAAATTTAATCATTTCAGAAAATGTTGGCTTGCCATGTGTGTTTAATTTTATTGTTTTTTCTTATATCTTAATTACATGTCATATTGAGGAAACACTGCGTTATCTCATCCTTTATTTACCCTCCATAATGGTAATACAACTTTGTTATAAATACATGAAATAAATTAGTAATTGAATCTATATAGAAATAATGATTTTTTTTTTTATTGTAATGTAATATTTAAAAATGATAGAAATATTTAGAATGTTGTCTCAATTAATTTTTTAGCATCTTTAGCCTCCTTTCTGTTAAGAATTAGCCTCCCTTCTGTTAAGAATTAATCTCACATTGAAAAAATACACTACAAACATATGGGTATATAATGGTTTGAACTTGACTATCTAATTGGTTAGTTCTGACATTTTAACAATGATTGACTCAAACTTAATAAACTCAATTCATTTGTGGGTTTAACCTATACCCAATTCAAGTCACCTTTACCTTTTCAATTCAATTTCTATCACCTTCTCTAGGCAGTATATTGCAAAGAAGAGTATGGGAAGAACAACTATGCTCAAAGCTCTTCTGAAATGCTTATTTTAATGCAATAAATTCTCTAACAAATAATTTAGGTTGAAGGCACCTTATTATGCTAATATCAGAATTGCTTATAATGCTTTTGTTTCGAGACATGATTGTCAATAGTTAATACATTCCATAATTTAGAAGCTTCAGGATTGCATAACTGAAAAATTTAAGCTGCCTCAACAGATTGTGTTGTGTCTGATAAAGCTGCAATTACAGGTGATATATATCGTATAACTTGAAGTGATTCCTCTATACACATAATGAGAAGATTATGATTTGAGTTAAGCTATTTTTGTGTTTGATTTGGACTTTTTGGTTTATGTTGTTTATGTCCAGTTTTCTATTTATTTTTGTAATGTTCTTGATCTTTACATGATTACACATAGGCCTTGATTGGAAATTTAAAGGTATAATAACTCTTATGTTAATTATTACTTTTAATGATAACCTTTGTTTATTGCAGTCGATAAAGGTTCTTTGGTAGCATCTTATTTGTTTTCTAACAATTTAAACTCTAATAATATAGTGTGTTTCCAAATTTGGAAAAATTTAAATTTATACGAGCAAAGAAATATATATATATATATTTTAGTTTTTTTTTTTTTTAAATAAATCATATTGTAAGAATTTATCTTTTAGTATTATAGATCTTTTAATTACATGGAAGGAGAATGATACGTTTAGTAAAAATAGATACGTTTAGTAAAAATATTGTATAATCCTGATCTTTTGTAATGTATTTTAAAAACATTAACATACTTGGTAAATAATATATTTTTTTTATTATTTATTTTTGCATGCATGTAATATCATAAATTTAATTTATATGAAATTATAGTTTTCCCTTAGAAAAAAAAAAATTAAATTTTGTTTTTAAGTTTATATTGCTCTAATAACATTTACATTATACATTAAAGCTTAACTAGCACCATCGCCCGTCCAATTGATTTTGACTTGGTGAAATGATGATTGTTTCGCTATCCTTTTTAAATTTGAAAGAAAAATTGTCGTCGTTTAGAGGGGCAAAATGAGTTTTAACTGTGCGTTGGATCCCTATGTAACAACTATACTGCCTTTAATTTCCGCTGCTTACAGTTTTACCTCACTCTTTTGCCTTTCAATCAACTGCATATCAATAGAACTCTTATCAAGTGTGTTGTAATAGAATAAAGTAATTAAATCCACCCGCATCGCGCGGCCGTCTGTCTAGTATATATATACGTTAATTCCAATAATATAATATTCAAAAGATTAATTAATAATTTTTAATAACAACAAATTAAATATCTAACAAAATTTTAGATATTCATAACAATAATTTTTTATTATATTATTAATTAATTATATATAATACCAATTTATAATTAAAAATTTTATTTAATTATTAATTTATAAATAATTTACTTCAATTAAAATTTCATTATATTTATACATCTAATAAAATTTTAGATATTAATTTATACACAATTTTAAATGAAAAACACAATTCAATAATATTCAACACATATTTTTCTAATGTCAATTTATATAATTAAATTAAATTCAAATATTTCAACCAATCATAAAAATATATATACCTAAAATTAATATCTACAATTAACAAAATCAATTAATTAGGTTTTCATATATATTATATTATCTACACAAAACAAAATTATGAAAACTAAAAATATTAGAAAAATAAAAATCTTAATACAAAACCCAAACAAAAGAAAATGCAATTATTCAAAAACTAAAAACATACATAATTTATAAAAAAAAAAAAAAAAAAAAAAGGAACTATATATATATATATATATATATATATATATATATATATATATATATATGAATTTAGCTTGAAGGGAAGAATAAATACTTGAAACTTGGAGCTTTGGCAAGATCTGGCGGCAACGGCGACATTTGATCCGCGAACAACAGCAGCAGGACAACTGAGATGGACTGCTTGTCGGATGTGGGGAGGAGGGGAGCTATATTAGGGATTGAGCAAAAGGGGAGCAGATCGTGAGAAAGAAGCAAATCTATGATTTTAAATTTGTATTTATCGACTACCAAATCTCGTCTCTATTTATTTTTTAAATGAAACTACATCGTTTCAATTGAACTTATTTAGCAATCCATACTTATTTAGCTAATGTAATCGCTATTTAGTGACACGTAAAACTAGTAGCTAATCTTAAAATACATAATTCATTTTTGCAAATCTATTAGCGACTCAAAATTTTAGTTGTTAAAGCATTTGCATCATCATCTTTCGCACTCCCACCATCACATCAGTCACTTTTTCCTAACTATTATTACTTTATTCGCCATTTAGCTACTACTTAGTGACTAAATTTTAGTAGCAAAATGTCGCACTATTTTTTGGCGGCAGATTTAGCGACTACTTAGTGGTAATTTAATCACTAAGTTACTATAATTTTTTCATCTCCTTCATTTAATCGCTACTTAATCGCTATTTAATGATTAAATAGGTTCAGTCGCTAAATTTAGTCATTAAATTGGTAATTTTTTGTAGTGTAAGTTGAGACACCAAATTTATTATTTTACCAATTATCAACATACCAAAATAATACATGATTGAATATTTATGATATTATTGTAATAATTATTCAATCATGATATTTATCTCATTAATCTTCTCTCTTTAAAATTCTCGACTTATTAAAAAATATATATTTTTTTAAATTTATCTCATTTGTAATATTTCATAAAAAATTGAGAATTTATTAATAAAAAAAATTATATTACACTATTAACTTGAAATTCTTAATAATAACTTTAGATTGTGTTAAGAATATATAATATGAAAAAAAAGTTTCACATTAATTAAATACAAACATATCAAGTGATTAATATAGAAATTGATTTCTCAATTTTAATAACTAGTTTTTAAGGTTAGTTCTCTTAAATCTATATTAAAAACTTAACATGGTATCAGAGTCTAATCGATCATTGCACCACCCCATTATATCATAATTCGGATTGAGTTTCAATTCTCTTTCTTGGCGTGGTATGAGTTTATCCTTGGATTTCAAATTTATTTCTTCGTCCGGTATGAGTTTTCCTCGGACTTTCAATTATTTCGCCTGGTATGGGGTGTCCCTCAGGCTTTAAATTCTCTTTTGACTCAATCCATATTATAAATTTGCAAGTGTCAATTAGGTTTAATAAAAAATTATTTTCACCCAATTGTCACTTAAGGGGACTGTTAAGAATATTATATGGAAAAATGTCTCACATTGACTAAATACAAACATATTAAGTAATTAATATAAAAATGAACTCTCCAATTTTAATAGTTAGCTTTTAAAATTGATTATTCCAAATCTATATTAAAAACTTAATAGATTGTAACATTTGAAATTGTTTTTTCTTTCTTAATATTAATTTGAGAGATTTAGAGAGGGAGGTTACATGGATGCGATTTCGGCCCTCCACATTTGCAATTGTTGAAATTGTTAATAATAATTACTCAATGGTGTTAAAATTTTAAGTGCTAAATAAGATATCAAATATAATTTTTAAATTGTAAAAAAATTTTAAATTTTTTTACTTAAGTTATTGAACAATTTAAAATGATATTAAATGTTGAAAAATTTTAGTTTTCTTTTTATTTGTCGACAAATAAAAAAAAAAGAGGTGGTATTAAAAAAATTATCATCATCATTATTATTTTAATTTACTCTTTTAAGGTTGTTATTTGTATGGTTGTCAAATTCGACTTGGTCCGATTGATTCAATAAAAAAAAAATTGAGAACCAATCCACATATCAAACCAGATTACCTATAATACTCATTTTCTCTTAACCCCGGTAAAAACCCTTTCACTTGGCTGGGTATCCGGTGACCCGGACGAACCGATCACGGGTAATCTGGATAAAACGTGTTGCTTGCTCTATTTTTTACCAATTAAAAGGCACAATCCTAAATTCCTAATTAATTAATTAAATATAATACATTTAAATTATTAAATAATTTTTTTTTAGATTTATGTTAAATATTAATATGTTAAAATTTATATTGGACTTTATTATAATTTTAGTTAAATGTATATTATATTTATTTTTAATATATAAATTTATATGATATTATTTAAAATTTTATTTCAATCTCGGCTCAATTTCTGATTCATGACCCTTTACTTTTACCGATTTAAAAACTAAACCGAATATGAAAACCATGGTTATTTGAGGTGAGCTATACACTGCACAATATCTTTATCTTTCAGCTCAAAAGGAGAAAAAGAGCATAAACCAAATTATGTATTAAGTTTGAGTTCTATATTTAAAAAAAAAAATAGAAATATTATAATCCAAGTACAAGACAGCTTAGAGAAAAAGCTAGGGGATTAAATAGGAAAATTTTATGGAATCAATAAAAAATAATACTTCATTTCAAAAGATAGAAATCGCTGCACACAAATCACAAATGAAGATAGTTCTTGAATCTTCACTAGTTGTTATGTTTTTCGCAGCCACGCTTGACTGTTAAGTACTGAATTAAGCTGTTCACTCAGCAAATTAAGCTTAATACATCGAAAATATAAGATACAAGTACATAACACCCTTGACCAAGACTGAAGTCAGCCATAGATCAAAATAACAAACTTCACCAGGAAAATCTGAAACTCAATAAATAGTACTGTATTCCAGTGGTTCTGAGTTGCAAGAAATTTTCACTAACTGCTGCTACAAACAATTTCCATGTCTAACATTGACGAAAACTGAAGAGTTAACTAATAATACTGCACCATGCAGTTTACATAGCCAATTTTTCAGAAACTTTAACTGAATCTTCTTAACATGTGTATAAACAATAAAGTTTTACTTCTGCAACATCAGCACTCAGCCATCGTAAAATGCCTAGGCATAATTGCAAGTGCATATTAAAATCAATCCATCATAACATTAATGCATCTCCGTCAAAAGGAAGAAAAAAAAATCAATTATCATGAATCTTCACGTCTACAAATTTTTTTCCCATCTGGACCTTTTCTACATGCCCTATGAACCTGTCAAGGTTTAGTCCCCACGGGAGCCACTGCTACTTGCAGCAGATTTCTTACCGTACTTCTGTTGAAGAAGAAAAAGAGAGTTATTTATCATAAGCTAACACTGTGTACCAAACAGGCTCTTCCAGTTATCACAGTAATTAATGTAAATTAAAAGGTGCACACATATATAATTAATTCCATAAAAGAGACAAAGGTTGCTAAAGGTGCTTGAAATTTACCTGCTTCCCAAAGCTGAAAGGAATATACTTATATTTGATCATATGTGCAATTTGGCGCCTCATTGTAAGGACAAAAAGAACAATCCAGTAACAAAGCAGAATAGGCCAAAAGACAGGAACATCAAACATGGAAAAGAAGGTCATGAAAAATGCTATGCAAAATGCCTTTGTGAAGGAATACCTGCAAACATAACAATGGAAACAAGAAGATTATGTTCATGTGTAGATATCAAGAAGGATTTGCAAAAGCAGCCCCATTCAGTTGGGGAAAGGGAGACAGGTATCTTAATTGACCATACTACTAAGAGACTTAACTCCAAATATTCTTGAAAGCTAACTAAAATCTGCAGGCCATGTTCGCAGTAGAACATGAAAGATTCCATATAACTAAAATTTACTAGTAATGAACATAATTTGGATAAACTGTTAGTGCCTGAATTCTCAAAAAGCAACTGGAGATCATTCATCAAGGTAAAATGAACAGCAGACAATTAAATCAACATGAGCATCAAAAGGATATAAGATATTAAAAACTGAATCCACATTAGCAAAAGGACAGTTTTGTTCTATATTTCAACTTCCAAGTTCCAATGGGCAGATGGATACAGATGATTTCAAAACATAAGCTCCTCAATAACATGCATGGTAAGCATTTATAAAATTCTCTGAATAAAAGAGCAATTTAAGAAAATTTTCCTTGGTTCAAAGGGGTATCTGACCAGCCATAAGAAAGAGTGAGTTGGCAATGTCAACAAAAGTTAAATGGACCAAATTGTACAGCTAAATAAACAATCAAATAGAATCCATCAAAAGGTAGGTAATGTCCACCAATAGGCAAAACTGCCATGCCAGACACATATGTATGTTGTATCCATCCTGTGACTTCTAAGAGAGGAGCTATAATATTAGAGAAACTTTGATGTATCAACTTGACAAAGATGTAAGCACATTGTTTTCCTTTTCCTTTCTTTAATTTGTAATCTATTTGTGAAGAATACCCATGACAGTTATAGCAATCAAGATAGTTCCGCCCAAAGATCAGAATAGCACAACTAAATTCAAATAAACAATTTTTGCCAGTTTTATTCAGTTTGGCACCTGCACAAGTTTATTCAACTAACTAAGAAACTATGTAATGAGCTGAAGAAGTCATTGAAACAGTTTGATTACATTCTTCAAGTCATGCTCTCATTGGAAGAGATGATAATGCTTACCAGAGGGTAAGCACAACTAGAAACAAGATAAGGAACCATGCAAATGTTCTAATACATGCTATATTATGGCACAAACTTGTCACAAACAATTTGCAGTAGTGTTGTGAACTATTCTCATTCACTAAAATTCTTTGCGATAAGCATATAGTAAAATGAAGCAAACTCATCCCATTCCTCAAAGTTGTTCAACCCACCAAAACCAAGTATAGTCTTCCATTTATGTGTAAATGCAATATGAGCATATTTCAAATACACCTAAGCATGATGATATATCCTGCTTGTATGCAAAATTTCAACAATATAAGCTTTGCCAACAAGGATGTGAAAGCAGAAGCTTCCATATGTACCTGTAGACAATAATTTCCAGTCATTCAAGCAGGTAATTTCCTAGTAAAAAGAACCAAAATGAATTGACCTCAGGTTCTAAATTCCTTTCAGACCCAAAACAAATACCGTTCAAAGGAAGTTAAAGAATATCCCTCACATGTAAATTACGGATAGATCCCAAACCAAAAGAATGCCTAACCTTTTACACGATGATACTCTGCATATGAACCTAAATTGAAGATACAAGTTTCTAACCAGGATACTATTTGCTTTTCTGCAATTTATGAAGAAAGTTTTAGATAATTGCAAACCAACTCCTAGACCAATTGGCTTTTCCATATGGCAGTTCGCAAGAATGACTAACCAGTTTTAATCTATTGAATAACTACATATACAAGTTTTCATTAACAGGGAATCGTTATGCATGCAGCGAGGTCTGCTATTTAAAGTTGGAATCTTAAACCTTGCATGTTGGTTCCCTAGAAACAGCAATGACAAAGATCAATAATATCTCACCACCTTCATAAAGTTTCCAAACGAAAAACATCTGCAGAAAGCAACTCATTCACAAATTCACTGCAATTTATAACAATTAATGCAGTAGGTTTACTTCCATATATCTCAAACTCCATGGTTCCAAATATAGATGGTTTTTAGATCCAACTTTCCCATTTCTCCCCATACTAAACCCACAGCAATAATGAATTCTTTCACAGACCAATGAGAAAGAAACAAAAAGAAAAACAAGATGAAAGTGAAATTACAGAACTCTAATTTAATGAAGGGAACAACCTAAAAAAAAAAAAAGATTTCACACCAGAAAAAGAAACCTCATAACTTACAACAAAATGCTGACTAACAGGAATTAAGGAAATAAAATAATTTAAAAAAGAATCTCCTCATTACCAGAATTTGAACTCCGGAAGGCGGCGAATGAATGGCTTGAATTCATCAGAACCCTTGGTTGGCAATAAAGGCCCATCCGAAGAAGGTTCAAGTTCAGGATCGACCAGAGGTGACAAAAACCCAATAAGCAAATTCAATAGATATATTCCAAGCCCATAGGCAACAATGTAAAATCCCTGGACATAATAAACCCGCAAACAGTAAATAGCCACCACAACAAGAGTCCCAATCCACCTATAGACCGTATGAGGTGTAGTCTTATCCAGATAATACTGATACATCCTCCAAGCATCATGTCCCCATTGGGCTACAGGAGATGCCCCTGAGGCACCCTCACCCCCAACTCCCTCCATCGAATTTAAGCTTCACAGTCCTGCAGATTTTGTAAATAAAACCCATCAAACAAAGCTGCAAAACTCAAAGAAGACCAAAACATACAACAAATACTCATCATATGTAGCATAAAACGAATCGATTGGCAGCAAGCACTGACTAAAATACAAACGTGTTCACATGATTTATTAACCATACATTTAAGTATTCATTCAACTGAAGCTTCACAATCTTGAAATAAAATGTTGACTTTTCAATCACATTAAAAACTAACATCTAAAAAAGTATGAGGTCTAGGGTATCAAAATTTACATGAACCAAAATCTACAAAACACAACCATAGCCAAAATATATATTATGTAGAAAACAAATCAAAACCAAAAATTCTTACTTACCCAGTTTATAAGAACACCCAACAAATGCAGCAAATAAGCTTTCAAAGTAATTAGCTATATTTTATCAATACAAAAGAAGATCCAAATCAATAACAAAGCTAGGGTTACAATATAAAGAATAGATCTGGAAAGAACAAACCATAAAAAAATCACAAAACCCAATACTTAAAAACTGATTGGAAACACAAATTAAACTTCAAAAAACACATCTAGATGCATGTAAATAGATTCACATAATAAATATCATCCAAAAATAAATAAATAAAAATCAAACGCTAATAAATTGCTAATTAGTAATAAAGAAAATATATTAAAAATAGGGAAAAAAAAAAAAAAAAAAGAATTGAAGAGAGAAGAGACGCTGACCGTGAATGGACTTAGCGTATTTTTAAGCTTTATTAGCTTAGGAGTGAGAGGAAGAGAGAGAAAGGAGGTGAAAGAGATCAAATTTTGGTGGCGAAATTGAAGCAGATCTGTAAGTATCCGTTTCAGCTTTGGAGGATATATTCGGTATTTTATATATTTTTTTCGGAGGAGAAACAAAATGCGAGAGAGAGGATGAGAGAGATTTTAGAAACTTACCGACAATGACGCGGTTGAAAGGAAGGTGAGAATATTATTTGTCTGTGATATAGCTAAGGTTAAACTAACTCAAACAAACAAGTAGTATTGTTTTTTTTTTTTTTTTTTCCAAAGAGAATTTAGAAAGGAGATGATTTAGAAAAGAGGATATTCTTTGTTCGTTGTCCTTAGTATGATATAAATAATTTGGTAATTTTATTAGTTATTAGTTTAATAACAACTTTTTTTAGGAAGTTTTTTTTTAAAGCACTAAAATGATATTATTGTCAATTTTTACATATTATATTAAATTTATTTTCATGATTAAGTCAAGACGAACTATCCACATTAGAATTAAAGAATTTATAAATGATGAAAACAATGCTTTAAAAACCGGAAGAGTAATTGAATCAATTAAATTATAAATTTGCGGTTCAATCGGTCTGACTGTTAGAATAAAACATTCTCATTTCCTTTTTTTTTTTAATTTTTTGATCAGGTTACCATTAATAAAGGTCTGACCGATTAAAATCGACTAAAATCGATCAAAAACCGATCAAATGGGTAGTTTAATTGGAAATTTGATGTTTTAGTAAATCGAATCGGACTCACCAATAATTTTCGATTCAATCATTTGAACCGGCCGGTCCAGTCCGATTTTAAAAACACTGAATGAAAATTTTTCATTTATGGTTTAAGTGAATGCTAACCTTTGAAGTTCTAAGGAATCATTTGAGGGTTTTTTTTTTTTAGGGAGTCATTTTTAGTACTCGCAGTCATTTTCACAACTATAAAATCAACTTTCAATCCTAACTGAAATAGGTAACTAGTTCACTACCAAATAGGACAATTTATTGGGCTTTGTTGCCTATATCATACTAGTATATGATTTCCAATTGTGTGGGTTACTTGATAAGTTATTGTTGGAGTTGTGGCCCATTGGATCATGAGCACCCTATCCCTTTAAAAGGGAAGGGTCCATCCACATTTTAGGAAATAATAAAATTTTCAATACATGAATTTATATAAATTTTTCCATATGTGAATGTAAATATTAAAATGGGATGTCGTTTTAGGCTCACAGAGAAAGAGAATTTAGTATTTGATTGGTATTGAGTTATAACCTGCTTTTTAAAATTGTATTTTGAATTTTTTTATTAAAAAATATTTTTTTTTAGTATTCGGAAGGAAAAATTTAATATTAATAAGATTCAAATTAAAACGTCCACTTATAAAATAAAATAGTTTCACCCTATCATAAAAAAATTATATATTTTGTTTATAAACTATAGCATGAAAAAAATTAGAAAATTCAGTTTTTCTAAAATCATGATTTCTTAAATTCTATTTAATTCAAAAAAAATTTACTAAAAAATTTTTAAATTCAATACCAAACACACACTTTATCTTGATCCAAGCAAAGATTTCTGACCAACTAAATAAGAAAAATATGTGAAATTTTAGTTTAAAAAAAAAAAAGAGAAACAATTTTTTTTTTTTTTTAGCCAAAGAGAGAAAAACAATGCATGTGAAACTCTTTTTTTTTTTTTTTTTTTTAATTAATCTCTAAATTAAAACTATTAAAAAATAAATCTGCGCCAAGGCGTGTATATAAATGTCACTTTTTCAAATACAATATTTACTCTTGTATTAATGCAAAAGAGAAAATATGAAAAGTCTTTAGAATACAATGAAACCTAATTGCACTATTGCACTTAGTAAAATTAGCGTAGAATAAAATGGTAATTTACAAAATTGTCATTTCTTAGAATTAGTTTCTGCAGTAAACTAAAACTAAATATTTATTGGTGAATATGATCATTGTGTCTACTGGTAATAGACATGTTTATTGATGGCAACTATTCTAAACCATTGTGTCTATTTGTAATAGATATGTCTGTTAAAGGTAACTTTTCAAACCATTGTGACTGTTTGTATAAGACATGTATATTAATGGTATGTTTATATAAGGCACCTGTGTTAACTACCATTTTGAAAATGTACAACAATCCCCGCCATTTTCAAAATATAGTCAAAATATTCATCTAACAACAATTCTGAAAATTATATGCATAAATAATGGTACACTAAAATTTTTATAAATTAATAATTTTGGGACCATACAAATTCTATTAATTTAAAGAAGTATTAATTAATAGATAAATTTTATCGAGTGTACTTACAATTCAAAATAACATTCATTTAATCAATTTAAATTTATTTTATTTTATAAAAATATAAATTATTATATTAATAAAAGGAGGCTAAAAGTCTAAGAAATATAAACTAATTCATATTTACTTGATTTGCAAGTATAATTTAATTGTATTAATATCTTTAATGTAACTAATATTTAGGAAAATAACAATAGACTCATATTTTAGGAAAATATGATATGTAATTTTAGTGAATTATTAATTTATGATATGAATATGACCAAAAGATTATATAAGGTTTTCAATAAAATTATTATCTTATTATTTTATCAAAATTATTAATTTAGCTCGTTAACTCAAGTTGAGACAAGAAAAATTATTATTTAATAGAGGTTATTAATTTATTGAGTATTAATTTATAGAGGTTTTACTGTATCTTGCGATTTGAATACTTAGTGAAAGTTTAATACAAAAAAATATGAATAATGTGGTAGACAAGCTTTGAACCAACTATTCTTATTGATAAGCAGTAGAAACATCCACACATATAATTTAATACACCATAAATATCCATAAATAGGTGACACATTATAGGCCTTGTGTATGTATCCCTTCGTGAGTGTTTGGAGCCAAGCCCTTGAACCCTTTGAAGCAGCCACACTTCCCACTCATATAGATAGATCTATTTAAAGTACCCTCGCAATTTTAGTACTTCGACAAACAAGTGAGATCTATTAAGAGGTTCAACTCACCCTTTTCCTTACTAATGTAGGTACCAAGCACTATTTCGCCTCAGGATGTATTATAAATGTTAATATAGTGAGTAATCACTCTAATGATATACTTTGACTCTTTGAATTCGAGACTTGTAAGAAAATAATCATACATCACATATATACGCAGCAGAATAATTTAAAATTTTTATTTTCTTCACCATGAATCACCTTAATTAATTAACATAATTCATATAAAGATGCTTTGTCCAACAAGGCTAATATATAATAAATTATAATTTAGTCCTTAAACCTTTTAAGTGATTCAATTTAATCCCTAAAAAGTATAAATACTTTTCAATCAAGTCTCCACTTGATTAATTCATATATTTATAATAAAAGTAATTTACTTAAAAATAATTTTATTGGAAAAGGTAATAACTAAAAGCTATTAAAAGAATCACACACACATATATATATATATAGCTATGAAATTTCTTTTTTCTTAAAACTTTTTTACTAACTGTGAGGCCTAACTCGAACGCCCCTCCCCTCGCTCGAAAAAAAATATGCCTTAAGGAAAAGCTAAGTGATTTATAAGGGAGGTAAGGTACGAGTTTCGGTGCTTACGATTGGAAGCGGCTATTGCCTTAGAAAATTGATTTGATTTTTGAAAGAGATTCGGGAGTCGCCACCCTAATTTATTTAAATGGAAAAATTAAGGAAAAACTCAATTTGACTCCAATTCATTAATCTTTAATTAATTTATCAAAGGATAAAGTCACTAGTTCTCGAATCAGGTTGAGTTCGGAGACTAAGTTTTTAGTTTTAAATAATCTCGATTTGCCTTTTAAGTTTAATTTGACTTTGAAAATTGATTTCATGAATGACAAGTATTAATGACGATTTATAATGCATGAGCATGGCATAATTATGAGATATATGGAAAAATAAAGAGCGAGTATTTAAACATCCACAAGCAAAGGAGAGTATTTCCTCTAACCCTTATAGGTACTAGGAAAATCACAAGATCGCTCTTTTACTCCAAAATAATTAAATTAACTAATAATTGCTTTAATTGAAATTTTACAAGAAAAATATAAATTGACATTTGCATGGAAAATAAAAGGGGAAGGGGATTGATTGGGATTTGAATTTGAAACTTGGATTTAAATTTCAAGCTTGCCTACATACCCCATTGAATGAGAATCAAAACCCACGTAATTCATTCCACGGTGAGGTGAAGGGGGTTTAAGGATCGGTCAGATTTGATCGGTTTGGTTTGGTTTGGGGTTTGAGTGAAGGTAAGAGATTATACTTTCTCTTTGGATTTAGGTGGTGGGAGAGTGGTTTTACCAGATCGGAGTTCCGTTTCGTAAAACAATGTTGATTTTTGAAAAAAATTATTTGATTGCTTAATTACCCAATTTTAATTAATTAAAAAGATTAATTAATTAAAAGAATTAATTAATCAAATTGAATGGCGATTAATTGAAAAATTAATTAATTAAAATAGATTTTTAATTAATTAACTAATTGAGATTACTCGAAATGAGTGAGAAATCTAAATAGAGAGAGAAGGGAGCAAGTGGATAACAATCACAAATGCCCAAGGTGTGTGTTGAAAGGGAAAATAGAGGGATATTTATAGGAGAAATGAGGTGGGATAGTTTAGGAAGTGAAAGAATGAAAAGACCAAAAGGGTGTGGCCTTTTGAGCTGAAAAAATCAGGTTGGAAGGGTAAAATGATAATTTTGAAGTGCCTGTACTGGCACAGGAATCGAGACATCGGTAGCACCATCAGGGGATTCAGCAGCGCTTTTTGTCTCTCCGACGGCGCCGCCAGAGCTTTCGGCGGTACGCTGACATGGCACACCAGCTGTCAGTATGGTGGTGCGACAATCGAGGCTTGGGCGGCGCCGCCAGAAGTTTCGACAGTGATTTTTGGTACTCCGGCGGCGGCGCCAGAGTACATGGAGTCGCCGCCGGGCCTTTCTGTGGCAGCTGACGTGGTAGAATGGTTCTTAGTTTTTGAGATATCCGGGTCAATTTTTGGGTCTTTCGAGGCAGTTTTCAGAGTACTCTGAAGTTTGAAAAAATACCAGTCAGTGGAGGTGGACTCGAAATTAATTATCGGACAGTCTAGCAGTCAGTTTCGAGAGAAATTCGGTCAGTTTTGGGAAAGTGATGTATGGTACAGAAAATCCGATCAGGATCAAAAAAGTGTCAATTTTGATAGAAAAATACTCTGGTCAGCCTTGGAGAGTTTAGAAATAATTTTGGAGGTACTAAAGTGAGGGTTCACAGCTGCCCCCTCATTGAAACTATCTATCTGTAAGACAGTTTTGATGAGTGTGAAGCCGTAAGTTTTGATGGGTCTGGAGATGGAAAATGATTTCGGATGCATTGGAGTGATTCTGGTAATTTTTGGAGTCTAATTTGGCAGGTTTTGGGAGATTGGTGAATTTTTTCAGGTTCATTAATTTTCTGGTCTTTTGGCGTAAGGAACGCATTTTTGGTCAGAAGGTAGGCAAATTTGGTATTTATAGATAGAGAAAAATCATACGAACATGTAGGGACTCTCGGATCTAAATTATAAGTAAAAATGCTCCTGAAAATATATTTTTACTCAGTTAGGCAGGTTTTTCTATGCGACACTATGCATGCATTGTGAAAGCAAGCTATTATAAATAGTTTGCCTTGCCATTCATTGTTTGCATCCCTTTCTCACTTTTTTGAGCTCAAAAATGTGAGCTCTCCTTCACCATTCAACTTCTTTTTTTTTTTTTTTTTTTTTTAACATATTGGTAATAAATGATAACTTGTTCTTACCAGTCTACTTTGCTACGCTTTTCAGATTCAGCATTCTGCAAAGATGGCTTCCTCGTCCGGACATTGGGCTATCCTTCATCGCCGCACCGCAGCTTCTTCAAGTGGAGGCTTGCATGGGAGTCTGTATGAGGCACCGAGGGATAATTTGGACATTTCCCTGCCTCTACAGGATTCCCATGATCATGTTTCTTATGACGGGTGCATGGAGGTTAGCATTTCTACTTCCCCTTTTTTTATTCGAATTAATTGTACACCTTGCACGCTATTTATTTTCACACACATCCATTGGCTCACTGCAGACCCAGTCCATCAAAAATAGGGATGAGCGACGCCACTTTGAGCTAGTAGTAAAGTGCGTCCCCCCGGGGAGTGATGTTAGGAGGTTGCTGGCACCCACAGGCTTTGTGGACTTCCTTAATGTGAAAATGTCTGATCATGCCAACATAGATCTGATCAAGGCTCTGGCAGAGAGATGATGGGACACCACCAACACTTTTCACATGGTTTGTGGAGAGATGACCTGTACCCCACTAGATCTGACCATGGTTTCCAGGATCCAGTTTGGTCCTTGGCACCTGGACATGTATGATGACTGGAGGACCGCGCACTCTCCCAGCCAGACTCAAGAGTTCCTTGGTTTTGATCCTCCCCAAGATAGCGTTCATGTGATGTGTATCTACTTGTACCGTACATTAGAGGGGATGATGGCTGATGAGGATTTTTCCACTAGTGAGATGTTAGCACGGCTGTGCTTGCTGGTCATTATGGGCTGCACCTTTGCCTATAATATGAAGGATCAGGTGGATCTGAACATCCTTGCTTGCTTGGTCAACATGGATGCATGGGCTGAATATGATTGGGGAGGTGCCATTCTGAGCACCATGTATCAGGAGATGATCTACTTGTCCCGAGGGTACATCCGATCCATTGGTGAGACGGATGTCATCTGGAAGGTAGGTATTAGGCGATCTTTGATTGTACTTCTTTATTACGCTTCTAAAATCTTGACAATTCTATGTTGCAGGTATGGTCCTATGAGTACTTCCCATTTCTTGCTCCTAGACTGATAGATCAGCACGAGGAGATTTTTCCGACAGGGGCACGATGGGCGGAGTTGAACTAGGGTCCCAACAAGGCTCATATTAAATTTCTGACAATACGGTCCTTTTTTGATCACTTGTCAGAGTCGAAGGTATCCTCTCGTTCCTTTTACTCCACCATTATTATTATTATTATTATTATTATTATTATTATTATTATTATTATTATTATTATTATTATACTAACTGTTTCATGACAGATTGCGAAACCCTTCGGGGAGAGGATGACGCGTGCCTCTGGCAATATGGGCTTCTCAAAACATCTTTCCCACAGTCAAGTATTGTTGTGGTCTCCTTACTTTCGCCTATTCTATCTAGGCAAGAGGGTCACTTTTCAGACCTTAGGATCCTGGTGCGTTCCTAGCCCCCTGCCCATTGACATGAGATTTGGATCGGATATCGTGACCTCTCTCAAGATGTTTAGGGATGATGTGGCATACCACTTTCAATAACAATAGCCCGAGTTGAGTTACCGTGAGTTCTGCAATACATTCCTGATGCGTCAGATCACATCACGAGGGCGGTCTTCCCTTGCTTCTGCCACCCCAAGAGGGCCCATCTCCCCAACGGCTTTTGAGGCTTCCACTAATAGCACCTCTGGGGAGCCTGTTCCTGATTAAGGGGCAACGATCCTAGCCATGCCCCGAGTGCGACTCTCCTAGACACAGAATTTCGCATATCAGATGATATCTTTTACTATCTCCCTGACGGCTCTATGAGGTTGTGGCCGCTCCCTACTATTGTTTGTCCGGGTATACGACCCATTCCTGATGACATTGAGGTATTTTTTTTTTTACTCACCCTTCCTTCGGAAAAGATCCTTAGTGGGAGTTTCCTCGCATTCCCTTGTGTTTTGAGAAAGGATCCCAAACATCTGATGTTTACCTCTCTTGTATGCAGATACCCAGGGAGTTTACCCAGAGCACTTATCTCATTACCCACAGGATGGAGAATGTCATTTCTGGCATTCTCACATGTACTCATATGTCAGAGTCGCAGGAGTCGGGTGAGGAGGCTGCTCCTCAGAGGTGACGAAGGGGGGTTGATGATTTGCTGCTTACAGATACCGATGTTGACTTCAAGTTGCTCAAGTTTTCTGGACTATTGTGTTTGTCTGTTGTTGCCCCTTTCCCCTTTTTTATTCCCTTAGCGGGAGGTAGTACTTTTCGGATGACTGTATTTGTTGTCTGCCTTTTTTTTTTTTCTCTTTTTTGTTTACTCCCCTGATGGGAGACAATACTTCTTCGGGTAACTGTATTATTATGACTATCCACTGTGTGCACCTTTATTCTATGTTATATGTTTTGATGATGACGATAGTACGTGCTTATGTATGCATGATTTTATGTGACTCTGCATTTTATGATAAAAAAAACAATGTTAGATGTATGCTTACAATTATGTATTAGAAAAAATCATGAGCTTCATACATGCAAGTTTAGAAACTCGACTCCTTTAACTAGAGTACGGCATCGCTGCTGTCGTGTGAAAAAGAACGGTCCCAAGGAGATTTGAAAATATTTTTGTCCTAAATTTTTAGTCCCAAGAAGGGAAGAAAACAACTTAAAATTGTGCTGTGGGGTCCATAGTTAGGTCGCAGGACCACAAAAGGTGGTGGGATTAGAGGGGGTCGTCAATAGTGCGTAGCCGTCGGACTCACCGATGACTTCGCCGGGCATCTGGGTGGCGCCACCTACTGGTTCAGCGGTATCCGCCAGATGTCTTGGCGGCGCCTCCAAAATGTCCAGCGCCGCCGCCAGATGGTCAGGCGGCAGAGCCGTTATTCTGTCCCTTTTTATACTTTCTGATGTTGACACTTCTTGGGTCTATAAATTGGCACCCATTCCGAGGTAGATCTCATTTTTCTTGGTTTGTATGTCGAAACTCTGCCCGTTTCTCAAATTTTCAATAGTTTTCAGTCTTTTATTATTTCTTCAATGACTTTCTTCCGATTTTCACATTCATGGAGCCGTATTTCAGTCATAGCATGCATGTATGGACTAAAAAACTCGAGAGGGTGGAGAGAATCAATTTGGGTAGATATGGCATTGTAGCGATGGTGACACTACAAGGAGTTCGGATTGATTGTGATTTTCTGAGGGCCTGTTTTAGGTTTTGGGATTCGGTGGCCCGTGTTTTTTGCTTGGGTACGGCTATGGAGGATCTTTGCCCCACATTTGAGGAGTTTAGCGCCATACTCAGCTACAATCCCGAGGTAGTCCTGGTGGTGCCAGAGTTCAGAATGGGTCATTTTCAGATTTTCTAGGAGTTTTTAGGCCTGCCTGAGGATGCTGCGAGCCAGATGGTTATTGATGGCCAGGTGGATCTGACTGTAGTGATTGCAAAGTTTCAGGTTGTTGGCGATTCTAAAGACATGAGGAGACAGAGACTCAAGATGAGGACCCTAGTTTTCTGTTTGATAGCAGGGTACCTGTTCCCTGGTTCTATGGATGGGATGACGCTAGAGTGACAGGCTTAGTACTCCAGATGGAGCAAAGCCGCTCTATGGCTGGGGCAGTGTCGGTTGAGACTCTGTTGAGTTTGGACTGTTGTGTACGGGGTCGGGAGAGGTGGACTGTTTCTCCTGTTATTCTCCAGGTGACAAAAAAAAGTATGTCTGGTCATATCCTTCCTATTATTAGTACTTTATGGATGTCTGATTTTGGATTTTTGGGTTCTCTTGCAGGTATGACTTATAGATCATCTCCGAGTGGTGGCTGCCCCGGCGAAGAGTCCTTACACTGCTTCTCAGTATCGTATGAGTCCCATTCAGGTTCGCCGAGGCTCAGTTAGGGAGTGGATAGGGTGGTTATTGGAGATTGCCCTGGAGGACATACTTTGGCATTGCCCGTGGTATGGCATCAGGTCCTTCATGACCATGAGTCACGAGTATCGAGTGGTCTGCTTGCTTGGTCTGAGCTGGATGACCTTTTATCAAGGGACAAGAGTTATGAGGCAAATGGGCCAGACTCAGGATGTGTCCCCAGTTGTACCCTTTTTGGAGTCTGCACAGATTACAGCTCCCATTGCCAGGGCTATCAGGGGTGGCTGAATGAAGAGTTATCATGCGGTATGTCCAGGGATTGACATTAGGACTACTGAGGGGTATATTAGTTGGTTGGTTGAGGTGGTTTGGCCAGCTGAGAGAGAGAACCAGGCTGCTTTGCTCAGGGAGATAGAGGGTGACACCCTAGAGGAGGGAGAGACTGCCGGAGGCACTGCGGATGATGAGACGGTGGGACATACGGAGGGGGTGACTCAACCTTTTGAGGGGACCAGAGGAGCCATAGAGGGCTCGACACTACATGTTGCACAGGTTGCATCAGTGACTCAAACTGTGGTAGCGGTGACAGAGGAGATAGTGACTGCAGTGAGGAGGCAGGGGGACACTACAGTCGTGGTGCAGAGGAGGGTTACTGCTGCTAGAACGGAGAGAAGGACTACTGTTTCTCGTGTTTCGAGGAGGATTCCTGTTGCAGCAGCGAGGACTGGTTCTCAGGCTGCTACTGCACATAATGGGGTTTCTGGGAGCAGTTTTGGAGCTGTAAGGACTCATATTAGGCTTTTTGGGATGACCGTGGGGGTCAGCTCAGGTTTTCCAGTGCTCAGCCTACCACAGTTGAGGGGGCTACTGAGACTTTGAGGATAGACATGACCTTGGAGGAGATTCACGAGATTGTGAGGTGCTCAAACTCGGATGACAGCACACAGGATGTGCATCCTAGGAGGAGGAGGAGGAGGATAGTCTAAATTTAGACACAATACTGATACATGTTTTGTAGTTTCTTAGGACCTTTGCTACAGGTCTTCTTTTTGTTCATGCCTGCAAGCTGATATAACTACATGATACAGGATAAGCTATAGATGACATAGGAAAGGCTATCCTTTTTGTGATGATGGATTGTATCTTGTAAAATCTGATCATCGATATATGAGACATCTTTTATTTTGCTCTGATTTTTGCCTAAGCCGTCCTTGCGGGTTTTCAACTTAGCGAGCACTTTTCAACATTTTTTTCTTGTTAGATCTAATTTTTGCCCCGAGTCACCCTTTCAGGTTTTCGGCTTAGCGAGCACTTTCTTTTCATTTATTATTATTATTATTATTATTATTATTATTATTATTATTATTATTATTATTATTATTATTATTATTATTTGGCAAAAGAATCAAGTGAATGATGCATTAGGCACAGAGGGAATGATAATGACATGTTTTGTTATGTAAAACAAAAGTGCTTTATACTATGATTTGGACCGCACCCGAGTCGGGTTGCCTACGTATCCCTTACATCATTTTTTTTGTCATTTTCTTTTTAGGGAGAATCAGGTCCACATAGTTCTGATTACAGATACATTTGAAAAAATAAAAATTAAATGCAGACATCAATTTTAGACAAAGTATCTATTTAGCTGATCCAGGTTATAAGGGTTGGAGAACTCATTTTCGTCCACGTCCATGAGGATAGCGCCTCCGCTGGATAGGATCCTTTTGAGTACGTATGGCCCAGCCCAATTTGGTCTGAACTTTCCTCTTGG
>CATKHJ010637622.1:0-55701 GCA_949750685.1 Vernicia montana
ATTTTATATGTAACTTTTTAACAAAAAAAAATTTAGTAATTTAATATAATTGATGAATACTTGACTTATATTATATTATAATAGGTGAAAAAAATTAGAGTTCAAATTAATTATAATATCCCTTGTTTTTCATTCTTTCACTAATTTCCAATGTGCGGAATAAAATTTATGAGGGATTCATGGACTCCTAAAAGGCAAAAGATAGTTAGGTTAATACAACCTTAGCATTAATAAAAATAATAAAAATAATAATAATAGAATTTGCTTAGTAAATAAGGTTGTTTCTCACTTTATTAATTATAATTTGATATTTGAACTATAAAACAGGTAACATTTTTTTTTATATAAGCAAAGGCAATAAAATTAAATAAGAAAAAAATTTAGCAAACCCAGGCTTGCAATTAGGGGTGGCAAATAGGTGAGTTTGAATGAATATATATGGGTTGGATTTAAATGGTAGAATTGTATATTATTCATTTATCTATTTATAATTCTTTTAATTTTTATATGAATACACATATTCATTTAATTCTAATCCACTCATTTACTCATTTATAATGTAAAAATAATTTATTTACACATTTTTACACATTGAATAGCCAGTTAAAAAAAATAGTCTCTAATTTTGATTGTCCTACGTGGCACATTGACAATTTAATATTTTTTAATCTACATATATATTATATATATTTTTTATATTCAAAATATAAAATTAAAAAAAAAAAATTGTTTGTTTAATAATCCAAATTCAACTTTAAAACTCAATGTTAAGATTGAAAGGTTTAAAATATTATAAGACTATTTATAATATTATTTATTTTCGTTGAGAATAATTTTTCTAACACTACCTCTTGACACGTGGTAGACCCGACTAGTACGTGACACGATTGAATATTGAGTCCGTGTTAGGAAGCATATGTAGAATATAGAACTTTGGCAATGGGCGATCCACATAGCAGACACATAAGTACATAATAAGGATTTAGTTAAGACTCTGATACCATATTAAGAATTCAAATCCAACTTTACAATATAAGTGTTAAGGTTGAAAGATTTAACATATTATAAGACTCTTTATATTGTTATTTATTTCCTGAGATAATTTCTCTAATAGTTTAGACGGCCAGGCATTCCTGGGCTCATTTCCTAAATAAAATCCTAGCATAAATATATTACTATTTTTAAATGAAGTAATGTGATAATTTTTTTAAAAATATATTTATATTTATTACAGATTTGCCAAGTGTTGCTCAGGCATAGCAATTCCATGCTATCTGTTTGTAAATTACAGTGGGATCCTCCAAAAGATAGATCTTTGGTATGATTGGCTTCTAATATATTAATAATAATAATATATGCTTCATCCAATATAAGAATAATACATATAATAAAAAAATATTAATATCTATTCACTAGATATAAAAAATAAAATATATATAATAATATAAATAATTATTTATTTTCAATTATTACTTAATTTATTTACATATAGAAAATAATTTATTTATATAATGAAAATTTTTTTTATTATAAAAAATTAAATTCTTTAAAAAATAATTTTAAAGAATTAAATCTAAAAAAAAAAAATTGGGCTAGTTTAATGGGTTGGAATTAGTATCCCCTTATATAACTTATAAATTAATAGATTAAATAGGTTATACCTATTTATTATACATTTAACATTTAAATTACTCATTTACCACACATACTCTTATTTTAATGAATAAACATGAATGAATAAATGAGTATAAATGAAATTGTCACTCCACTTGCAATACAACCAATAGCAATAAGCAGAAGGCACCATGAAAATTACTGACAACACAAACAAACATTATATATCTCTTAATTTTTACATGAATAATTTTTTTTTTTAATTAGATTAGATAAATGAATTTATGATAATATGCTTAATCACTTTATGCTAATCAAAGTAATTATTATTTTACATATAACTCTTTAATAATTAGGAGTACATAATAATGAAAATACAATCCAACTTATAAATCATAGTTTAATTTAATTTGGGATTAGATTATTGAGAAAAAAAAAAAAAAAAAAAAGGTATTTTCCAAGTTTGCAAAACTTTAAATTCTGATAAATATGAATTGGGAAAATTCTTGTCTACACACGGGTTAATAAAACTAAAAAAGTGAAATTTATTACAATACACAAAGGCAAGTATACAGTACTATATATTACTCTATCTTAACTTTAAAAACTAAAGCAAATAAGTACTAATTTTTTTTACATATAACTCTTGAATACCAAGAAAATATACAACTAATTTCAAAGGTTAGCTTTGGTGGCAAGTGAGTTTACTCCTCCTGTTATCGATTAGATTTCGATTCTAGGATTTAGATCATCGATCATTTACGAATCTCTAGTTTCCGCGTCCTGACATGAATGCTTTGCCTTTATATATATCCTTCAACAAAATTTAGAAGCCACAAACAAGAGGCTAGCAGGAACAGCAGCCCAAAAGAACATTACCAAGGTCAATATCATGGAAATAACAGAAAAAAGATAGTAGAATTTGCCAATCTTAGGCTTTCTTTCTTTGAGATAGATAGAGCAAACTGAGGAATAACAAGCAACCATGAGGAAGATAAGGAAGGCATGAAAAATACGAGGATGACCATGAAAAATAACACCTGGTATTGGCTTCTCATCTATGTATTCCATAGGCAAGTGCAAGATTATAATTGCAGTTAAGCAAGAGACTGTAAAAATCACTTCATCTAAATGGATTATTAATCTTCCTATAACCACTTTATAATGATATTCACCTTGCTTTTGCATTTGATCTTCTGGTGGGATTATACTGATGGGCAGCTCTTGTGCTAGTGACAGCTTGATCTTCATTTTCTGTGGCATGGTTTTTGGTTAGTAACATGTATGTGTGCATATATATATATATCCCAAATCCCAGGTGTGGGTTGAGTTCAGATTTGACCTGTTGAATTCTGAGTTTTATAAATTAATTATTCAGAATCGAACCTGAATGTGCTACACCGGTTCTATGTTTGAGTTTAGCTGGTTCTAGTTAGTTTCCAGGAAAATACTTGCTTAGTATAAACGCAGTATTTATACATCCAACTAATGATGATTATGACTAATTTAAAAAAAATAAAAAATTACCCATTAAAAATTACATTTCCCTATGTGTTTTTATTATATTGGTTGGATGTATGCACCCAATTTTGATAAGTATTTTTTTAATTTTCAATTACATTTTATCTGATTTAAAATTTTAAAATTTTCATTTAATTTTGACTCAAAATTTTTATAATTTTATTTTATTTAAAATAATTTTAATATTACTAAATTAAAAATTATTGTTTGGTTTATGTATCTAAACTTTTCTTGTATAGTAGTCCTAAGAAATTTCCTAGTGGTGACCAAGAAATTAAGGAAGAGTGGACCTAATTAAAATCTAGTTTGATCTTTGACATGTTCAATTGTCTTGTATATATGTTGATATATTCTTTGTTTTTACCTCTATATTCCTTGGTAGAAAACAAAACGCGTGGATGGGAATTCAAACTTAATTTCTAAAAGCATAAAATTATGCTAACATGACGCGATTGAAAGAGACACCAGAGGGGGAGAATTCATTCCGTGTTTTTAGTTGACCATCAAACGTATAGAGGACTCGTCTAAGTCCGTAGCATAGACAAAAATTTAATATTTTTTAATTTTTATTGAGACATAAAGTTAACCATTTTTCATAATGATAAAATTAAATTTGAGGTTTTGAGAGGTCACATGTTCAACTTTTAAATTCTGTGCAAAAAAAATATATATATATTCAACTTTTAAATTATTTTCTGTTCATTTTAAATTTGTATTTGATTCATAATGTTATTATAATTATCAGTTTGATTTATAAGGTATTGTATTTGATATTTATATTACATTTCTTTTTCTGTCCTTTTTCAGCCCTTGAACATTCCAAGCAATTCATCAAAAAGCACTACTAGTCATGAGTAGAGCTGTACAAAAAATCTGTTAACCCCGGTTAAATTCATCAATCCATCCAATCATGATTTACAAATATATAAAGTTGATTATTGTATAAAAAATAAGTAAATCAAATTTTCGATTTGTTTTGCGGTTTAATAAAATTTCAAACCGTTATAATCCGAACTAACCTGAAGTATTAAATATATATATATAAAAAATTATAAATTATTAAATTATAATATTATAAAAAGAAATTATTAATTGAATAATCAATCAAAATATTTAATAATATTTTAAAAGATAAGTTTATGGTAATTTCATTTAATAATATCTTATATTTATTAAAATATTTCATTATTTTTCATTTTTATTTTAATGATTATAATGTTAATCTCCTTTCATTTCTTAATTCATTTCTTCTTTTATCTATTTCATATATATATATATATATAACATTTTCTTAAAATATTTATAAATATTTTTTTTTAATAATTTTTAGAAGTTAAAATAAGTATTTAATAAAAAATCAATTTAAATTTAAAATTAATATAAAGTTTAATTCAGTCTAAAACAAACTCAATATAATTTTTAATAAACTAAATCAATCCGAAATTATTAATTTCACATCATTTTGATTTAGTTTCAATTTGAAAATTTATCAAACTGAAAATATTTATTTGATATGATATATTACTCACAAGTCGCGTAAACCAACCCACCAACCCACGTACACACCTAGTCAAGAGGTTTAGATGGTAGGCTTAAGCCAAGAATCATCAACATGAGCTAATACAAGAAAAGAATTGGAAATCAAGCAACAAAGTTGTGGGTGGATGAACAAACCAAGAATCAAACCCAAATCCAATCAAGAAAAACATCTTTGAAGGATGGGCCAATACATTTTTTATATATGATGATTCCATTAACAATTATAACCAATCTCTTGCAGCCTTGTGGTCTGTGAATAGCAATAATAATGGATCTTTTGCTCTTAGCTGTTCCACTTCAAAATTTTTGTGTTTCAATCATTGGAATTTTGCTATAGCAAATCTCTCCTAAGGTGGCTGGGTTTCAATTAATGGCCTTTTGTGTGCTCTTCTGTCATTGACGTACTACTGTTTTGAATTACAGTTCTTCCAAGCAAACTCAAAGGGCTGCCATGGATTTTTATGGCAATTGTGGTAGCCATAGGTGTTGGACTATATATGATGCCGTATTATTTTACCTCATACTAGCTAGTGATGGAGAGTCCCTTGTTTATAGTTTTGGGGTAAGACTTTACATAAAGAAAAGAAGGGTCAAAAGCTCATCAGGAAGGATCTGGCGGGAGTCTCCGACGCCTAAGTCAATAGATTAGTCCAGGAAATTGAGAGTATATAGAAAGAGAGTTTTTTGAGGTGAGGTGATGAGTGGTGATATGATGAAGTCTTTTTTGTTTACCTTTCATTTACCTATTTATAGGGAAAAATAATGATATCCTATATACACGTATTCTTTGACTATTGAAAGTCTTTTTTATCCCTCATTGGCTATGCATTCTTAATTTGCTTTCTCTGCCAAGTGCAAAAATAAATGTCACTAGTAATTGTCGTGCCTTTACCAAAAGTGAAGGAGATTATTGGAATGGCTATGCAAAGCAACCTCACGAGTCATGAATAAAAGAAAGGATAAGAAATTAAGCAAAGAAAAAGAAAGACTCTGCAATTGACTTGACACCATTGATGAAGGATTTAAAAAAAGAAAAAAGCCTTCAACTAATTTTAGAAAATTAAATCTAATGTTTTGTGGGTACCTCAAATTAATTGATTGTGATCTCTTTCCAAGTTGTGCAAATGGCTCAATAGTATAAAGAATGATTTGGAAATTTTTAAAATTAACTTTAAAGAATAACTATTGAGCCCTATCTTAAATTGAAATTTTTAAAATAAACTTTAAAGAATAACTATTTTGAGATTCAGATCATCTATCTTAAATTGTTATAACTATTATATTAAAGAATTTAAGTATGACATGAAAATCTCATGTAGGATTAAGTAGAGTGTCAATAGGAGTGACTTATATGTTAACTTTTCCACTATCACCTCCAAAAAAAAATCAAACTCTAAATTATAGAAAGGAGAAAATTCTCCTGCTATCCAGTCTGCAGGAATTGTCCTACTGCCTAGGACACTTTTAAGGCTACCACATTGAAGTATGATAAACCTTTAAAAAAAAAATTAAAATCTTGTTTGCACCTGATATTTTCAGCCCAGTTTAATACAAATTATAGGCTCAACCCGGTTAAAATTAAAGCCCAAAACCATATTATTTATTTATTTATGATTAATTAATTAGTTAAAATTAATCAAATTAGTTAGTTACATTTAATGGGACTAGAATAATCTAAAATGTGACAGGTAATGGGAATTGATTAGACGTTTTTCTGTAAACTGTCAAGTGATTACAAGGATTCCCACATTCTCAAATATGCGGCACTACTTAAGCATAATGGCTCCTCACATGAACAAGTATAATGGGACTCCAGTTGAATGTCAGCAATTACCTGCATGTCCTAGGCGATTTTGTGACAGTTTATTGGAACTAATATAAATAGCAGATCTGAGATAGGAAGGAAAAAATCAATCATCAATCAACAGAACCAATCAATTTTCAATACAAATTCCAAAACAATTTCAATATTTTCTCTGCATATTTCTTTACATTTCAAAGTCTTGTATTTACTTTTTTGCAAGCATTTCAAATTCTGTAAACACTAGTTTTTATGTTCAGTTTAATACAAATTTCCTTCAGTATAATCTCTAGCTTATTGAATGTTATTTTCTTTCCAAAAGCTCATTAAATTAGACACACACAATCAATTAACCAAAAACACAAATCAAGCAAATTTCAACTCAATTCAAGATCAACTTTCAATACTTTCCTTGCAATTTCAATTTATGTATTTACATTTCAATTCCTGCATCATTTCCAATTCCCAAGCTTTTAATACGTGTAAATGCAACACTTTTCCATTTAATGCAATGCAATTCAATTTCCTTTACCTTAAACTTCCAGCTTATTTCCTTTTCAAGCACATTTAATTTAATTTCCAAGCTCATTCAATTTACTAGTTCAATTACTTTCAAATTTGGTGTTAATAGAATTTCAGCATTAACTGTCAAATAGAGCTGAGAATCTACAATTTTCTTATAGAAGTTAGGCATAATTTACCTTGGTTCGTGTACCTAAACACATGGCACGCTCAGCATAATTTTAAAACCAACAAATCTTTTAGGCCATGTTTGGGTTGAGGATTTTAAAATCATATATGATGCGGTATTATTTTACCTCATACTAATGATGGAGAGTTCATTGTATATAGTTTGGAGGTAGGACCTGTAGATAAAGAAAAGAAAAGTCAGGAGCTCCTCGGGGCAAACCTGGCAGGAAGCTTCCAACGCCTAAGTCAATAGGTTGGTCCAAGAAATGGAGAAAGTATAAAGAGTATAGAAAGAGAGTTTTTAAGGAAAGGAGTGGAGAGAGATGATGAAGTCTCTTTCCTTTACCTTTCCTTTACCTATTTATAGGAGAAAATGGTGACCCATATATACATGTGTCCTCTGGCTATTGGAGGTCATTTTTATCCCTTATCAGAGGCCTCCCATTCCCTAGTCTGATCGAGTATATCGAGGAGGAAGCTAAGGGAGTAGATATATCCTCTTATTGTAATAAGATTCATTTATATTGTAGATAAAAGAGTCAAATTGATGGTAGCTAGTGAGCTCAATATGATGGCAACTAGATGCTTGATGTGGAGGCAGTTCGATGCATGAATGGAGAGGCGAGCTAAGAAACTCAATGTGGAGGCAATTGGATGCTTGAATGAGGAGATAAGTGGGGGAGCTTGATCTGGAGGTAATATGATGCTCGAATAGAGAAGTGAGCTGTATAATTGTCACATCATGATGTGGTCTTATAGTTTTCAATGGCTTCAAGTCTTCGACGCCACGATACGTGGACTTATAGATTCCATATAGTTTCAGATCTTCAAATCTTCGCATCTTCCAGATATCTTCAAGATTATTCTTCCTTAGATGCCTTCGAATAATATGCCTTTTTGAGGAAGGTCTTAGTTAATAACATGCCTCACTAAGAGGTCTTAAAGAATATACCTCGTTGATAGAGGGCTTAGAGAATAATAATGTGCCTTGCTAATAGAGGACTTAGAAATCCACCTCGCTTTGAGGTCTTCGAATAATGTGCCTCGTTAATCAAGGACTTAGAAATCCATCTCACTTGGAGGTCTTCGAATAATGTGTCTTGTCAATCGATGACTTATATGATAATATGCCTCACTAATAGAGGTCTTGAGTGAACCTGTTTCACAAATTGTCACGCCCCATCTTCAGAAAGCGCGACGATCCTAAGGCATGGGTAGGCGTAAGGCCACCAACCACCCATAGAATCGATGCAATACCGTGGATCATTACATTAAATTATATAAATCATTCTTAACTCTTACATTCATATCATTTTTTAGATAATTATAAAAGTCAATATATCGATACTTAAGCAATTCCATATCAATATATTCTATTTTCAATACACTTCCATTTATTCTCTATGAAACAACAACTATTACCTATTATGTCATCCATAATAACAATGGAAAACCCTTTACTATCTCATGAGTAACGTAATATCTTATGATATTTACATCTAAACCTTACTACGGAGCAACTAAAGATATAAAACTAACTTAATAATTAATATACTTGTATCGAATACATACATCAATTCAAACAAAAATTATATACTAATCCATGCATTAAAGCTTCTTGATGGAGAGGGAAATCAAGAAGTCCTTATAATTTGCTTTTATCCTTAAATCTAAACCTGAAACTACAGACGATTTGGTGAGCTGTCAACTCAATAAGTATAAAATGCATGCATTACAAGGGTATCTAAGAAATAAGAAAGTAAGAAGTAATATCATATATCAATTCAATGGTAAACAGGTTCATATATGTACAATGATTCATTTATGGTTAGGTAGATATACTTGCAATACGGTTATTCAATGGCTTTCAGGATCAATAGAGCAATTGATAGTAACTTTGACTATATATTTAACGTTGAATTGACAATGGTTAATTATTATCATTGACTCAATGAATGAGAACAATAACGATGATATTGCTAGGAGAGAACCGTACTATCATGAACAATCCATAACATTCTTTATGAGAACTATATCATTATAAATAATCAATAACGATCTTGTGTTTGATGCCATTGACTCCTTTCACTTACTGGGCTATAACAGAACCAATACTATAAATAATAATCACTGTATAACAATTAGGGCAGTAACTTCTCCCTGTAACAATGAACACATGCCTGGCAGGAGCATACACCTAGGGTCACGATGGCCCTCTCTAGGTAGGACGTTGATGATTCGAACTCCATCAGCTGAGTCACCGATGCACTCGGATTTGACGACTCAACCATAAATACCATGTTCTGTCACAACCTGACTCATGACCATAATACTCTTAGATAGAAACAATCAATAATTTATTAGCTCAATTGATCTTTTCAATGATTAACAAAGACTTGTAAGGATCACGGTTTTGAGAAGCAATGAGATTTTCAATAAGCTTGGTTTCAAGATTTGGTTGTAATAATCAATGGCAATAACAATGTCAACAACAAGGTTCATGAACAATGAAATATCAAGGCTTTACAAAGGCCATGATCTCAATGACAATAATAATGTCAATAATTAATTATGGTGTCATTGAAAATGGCACTAGCAATGGGGTTATCAATATTTATTAACAACATGAATCATTTAAAATGAATGGATTAAGAAAGAAATCAAATAAGCAATGCATTTCACAATTTACATACATTTCATAACTTACCTCACTTTGCTATAATTCCATAATCAAATTTAATTCATCATATCCTTGTATCAAAGTTCCTCAATTCCTTTGGCTCACCAAATCCTACATATGAATCCACAATCAATCATCAATTATAATCCATGAAACCTAATTATAAAAGTCAATTCTCATTCTACTCATAACTCTTCATTCTTATCTCTAATTATTTGTCATATCCCAATCAATGAAAACCTTGTTAATCTCTTACTCTTTGATTATCTATGAATTACTTCTCAATAAATCTCTTCTAACAATACTCATATCATAAATATTATCCATATAATTTCATATCTTGTATCAACTATGTCTTTACATAAACTTTACAATAATCAAATATTATACATGCTCTATAATACTTTAACCATAACTCTTAATTCTATATCTTACTATCAATTACACCAATTGAAATCATAAGAATCCAGTGTACTCTTATATCATAATTATTCAAGAATCAATTCTATCAACTAATCTCTTGCAACAACTAGATTAAATTTTTATCTATGAAACTCACAATTATAATCTATATTATAACTTACTAAAACCAAAGAAAAACAAAGAAAGAGAAGTTACATACTCATCTCTTCTTGTTCAACTCTAACACTTCACCCAAGGATAGGAAAAGAAAAAAGCACCACATAATTCCTTGAAATTCTCTTGAAAACTTGGGTTTAATTTTATTAATTTGAAGAATCTTTGGATTAATGTTGATAGAAATGAGAAATCTACGGCTAGAGAGTAATATCAGAGCTTGGAAGTATCTAGAAGGCTTTAGAATATGATGGAAATAAGGTTGTGGGTTTATATAATTAAAATCATCGACTTACTGTTTATTTTTGTCTCCAGAAAGTAACAGGTGTTACACTCTACTTTCCCCAAGCCAAAAATTAGACATGGGCAAAATTCACGGTGGTGAGCAATCTGTAACGGGGGTGAAGGATTTGTAACGGGTGTTACATCCTGAAACTTGATCTTTTCCTTCTCTTGTTCACTTCTAACCTTTAATATTCATTCTATACTCCTCTCCAATCATCCTCTGATCGAAATAACATATAAAATCACTTGTCACATTCATCAATCAATCAATTCATCTCTAACATTATTTAATCATTACAAATATAATTCAAAATCAATAATTCTCAAGAACAACCAAACATAGAATACAAAATCCATCAATCCTTAACACTAACATCCTGATGCTCATATCCATCACAATCATAACTTAATTATCTCTTACCAATTAGGAACAATCAATCTTAGAATTTACATATCCATTAACATAATAATCAATCTGAAGAATACCTTATTAATCATAAACATTCAAACAATTTATACAGGTCTTTTAGCATTCATAAGCTCATCTGTTACTCTATAATAGAGTTACACCATCTAAGATACTTCACAACCATGTACACTTAGAAAACTTTAGGCAACTAACTATGTCACTCTTACCCACCTATGCTTCTTAAAGTACATCTCATAACATTACAGATAGCAAAACCTTGGGGTATTACAATAATATGCCTCGCATAGAGGTCTTTATGAAACCTATCTCGTCAACAGAGAACTTTTAAAATTTGCCTCTTATAGAGGTCTTTAGTGCCTCGTTGTCTTTCGCCTAGCTAAACTAGGTCTTTAGTGCCTTATGAACTTTCGCCCAGACTTGCTAGGTCTTTCGCCTCTCGGACTTTCGCCTAGAGTTCACTAGGTCTTTAGTGCCTTTTGGACTTTCAACTGGACTTATTAGGTCTTTCTCTTTCTTGCAAGGAGATGCCTAATTGTCTTTTGAGCTAGTCTTAGTAGGTCTTTTTTGCCTAGCCTTGCTATATTTTGGGCTAGTCTCAGTAGGTCTTTCTACCTCGCTGATGGAGGTTTTTTATTTTTGCATATCATTTTAGTAAATAATAGTGTAAAATTAAATTTAAAACATAAGAAATATAGAAAACTTATCTAGTATGGCGTGGAAGGACTAAAAAATTAATTGGAATAATTTTATATCTATGAAAATGCATTGTGAACTAAAGAAGTGGCTTTTTTGCGGTCCGGTTGACTGATTTGTGATATTAATCCGACGTAAATTCGATCAAACTAGGGTCACAGAACACATCCATAGGTCAAAACGGAGTTGTTGGAACTAAACCCCACGTGCCACCACTGCCAGAGGTCCGGGAGGTTGTGGATGATGGCATTAGACTTATCTCATCACCAGGAGCTCGAAGATATCCTTCACTCACTGGCACTCGCCGCTAATCGCAAGGATCAAAACCCAAAAGCTGCGGAGGCTATTTTACTTCATCGATTGAATTCGTCGTCGTTGGTCACCCATACTGATCAGGGTTGGTGTCAAATGGAAGCTTGTGGAGAGAGCTTTCCAAAAAGACTAAGACTCATTGAAACATCCGTTGGAATTGAGATCGAAAAGTTACAGTTACAGAAAAGCTTCTCACCTCGCTTACACCGACATTCGTTGATGGTTTGTGCTGCTGCTATTTCACCTGAGGTAGTCGGACGCCTACGGATGTGGTGGTGGTGGCATTGGTCTTAAGTGGTGACTGGAGGTGTGTGGATAGACACCCACCGCCTCAACCTCTCCCTCTCTCTGTTTTGCCCTTTTCTCTCTCTCTCTCTCTCACTCTTTTTTAGATAAAGGACTCAGATTTGATCAATGAAAATGGTGATGACCAAAATTATTGCGTCTGGTAGAAATGGGAAGGTAGGGACACGACTTTTTCTGTGTTTTTCCCACAGACGATGCCATTTGATGCGATATTATTTTACCTCATACTGGTGATAGAGAATCCATTGTATATAGTTTGGGGGTAAGACTTGTAGACCAAAAAAAAAAAAAGGGTCAGGAGCGCCCCGGTGGGGAGCCTTTCGACGCCCAAGTCAGTAGACTGGTCCAAGAAATGGAGAGAGTATAAAGAGTATAGAGAGAGAGTTTTTTGAGGTGAGGAGTGGAGAGAGATGATGAAGCCTTTTTCCTTTACCTTTTTTTTACCTATTTATAGGGAAAAATGGTGATCCCTATGTACACATGTTCTCTAGCTATTAGAGGTTAATACAAATACTGAATTAGTGTAGTATTTATTGTTATTTCATTCACCGAATTAGTATGTATATATATAGGTATAAGATTTCTATTCTAGGAAAGATAGCATAAAATTTGACTACAAATCAGCCTATCAATCCCTATGAATCAAGAATATACACCAGGGAATATACACTTTCCTAATCTAATCATTATACAGCCTATAACACTCCCCCTCAAGCTGGAGCAAAGATGTTAATCATGCCCAACTTGTTACAAAGATAATTAATCCTGACCCCATTCAGAGCTTTTGTGAAAATGTCTCCTAATTGTTCTCCAGTTTTCACATATCCTATAGAGATCAAACCTTGCTGAATATATTCTCGAACAAAGTGACAGTCAATCTCAATATGTTTTGTTCGTTCATGGAAAACTAGATTTGAGGCAATGTGAAGTGCCGTCTGGTTGTCACACCATAGTTTAGCTGGTATTGAAACCTTAAGACCCACTTCAATGAGAAGTTGATATATCCACATTATTTCACACATAGATTTAGCCATAGCCCTGTACTCTGATTCTGCGCTTGAACAGGAAACAACATTATGCTTCTTACTTTACCATGAAACCAAATTACCTCCAACAAAGACACAATAACCTGAAGTAGATCTGCGATCTTCCTTGGACCTTGCCCAATCAGCATCCGTAAAACATTCAATCCTAGTATGACCATGATTTTCATATAGGATTCCTCTCCTAGGTGCACTTTTCAAGTAGCATAAAATTTGCTCCACAGCTCTCCAGTGATCAACTGTTGGAGAAGACATATACTGACTTACCACACTTACTGAATAGGCAATATCTGGATGAGTTACAGTGAGATAATTCAACTTCCCAACCAATCTCCTGTATCTCTTAGGATCTTCAAATAATCCACCATCTTTGGTAAGCTGCAAATGCGGAGCCATTGGAGTGCTACATGGCTTAGCCCCCAACTTTTCTATCTCATATAATAAGTCAAGAACATACTTTCTTTGGGACAGAAAAATTCCTTTCTTACTCCTTGTTACCTCAATCCCCAAAAAATATTTCAATACTCTTAAATCTTTTGTATGAAACTAACTATGAAGAAAAGTTTTAAGAGATGTAATACCTTCAGTGTCACTGCTAGTAATGACAATATCATCTACATAAATAATCAACAAAATAATCCAAGCAACAGACTGTTTATAGAAAACAGAATGATCTGACTTACTTTTCTTCATGCCAAACTTTTCAATAGCTTTACTAAATTTTGCAAACCCCATATAAGGATTTTCTAAGATGGCAAACCTTTCCATTCTCCGTCTGAGCAATAAAACTAGGTGGTTGCTCCATATACACCTCTTCCTGGAGATCACCATGAAGGAATGCATTCTTGATGTCTAACTGATGCAAAGTCTAGTCATAGGTAGCTGCCATAGAAATGAATAACCTGACAAAAATAAGTTTAGCAATAGGAGAAAAAGTGTCAAAGTAATCAACTCTATAAATCTGAGCATAGCCTTTTGCAACAAGTCGAGCTTTCAATCTAGCAACATACCCATCAGGATTAACTTTCACTGCAAACACCCACTTACAGCCAATTGCTTTCTTTCCCTCAGGTAAATCTACCATATTTCATGTACCATTATGCTCTAAAGCATTCATCTCCTCAATCATAGCATCACGCCACCCAGGATGAGAAATTGCCTCATGAACATTCTCAGGAACAGAAACATATTCAAAAGACACAATAAAAGAATATGATGAGGGAGATAAAATGTTTGTATGACACAAATGAGGACACAGGATACGTACACTTACGTTTTTCTTTTCGAATAGCAATGGGAAGATCATCTTTAGAAACTGATTCTGTTTCTGGAGCAAAACCATTGGAGACTGGATCCAACGACGAAGGAGCAAGTTCAAGACATGAATTAGTTGGTCTCCGAGAGTAAGTCTATATAATGGGTGGTTTAGGCCTAGCAAAAACAGGATCAGCAGGTTGCAAAACAGTTGATTTGACTATATAGATCAACAAATCATCATCATCCTCCCCCTAACTAGGATAAGAAGTAATGGGAACCAAAGGTGTTTTTTCCTGAAAAATAATATCAGCAGACACAATATATCTTTGAAGAGTAAGACTGTAACACCTATAACCTTTTTTGAACATTTGAATACCCAAGAAAGACACACTTTAAGGACTTTGGATCTAGTTTTGTAACTTGAGGTCGCACATCAAGAACAAAACAAGTACATCCAAAAATATTAGGTTCAATGGGAAATAGAGTTTTGTCAGGAAACAGAACATGATAAGGAGTCTTACCCTGCAAAACAGATGATGACATTCGGTTTATCAAAAAACATGCTGTGGAAATTGCATCAACCCAGAAAGGTTTGGGAACCTTCATTTGAAATAGTAGAGCTCTAGCAGTTTCAAGAAGGTGTCTATTTTTCCGTTCAGCAATCCCATTTTGGGATGGTGTATCTACACAAGAAGTTTGATGAAGAATACCATGTTGGAGCATATAAGTTTGAAATGATTCTGATAAGTATTCCTTAGCATTATCACTTTTCAATATTTGAACAAAAACATTAAACTGAGTTTTAACTTTAGCACAAAAAGCAGAAAAATGAGAAAACACCTCAGAATAATTTTTCATTAAATATAACCATGTCATACGAGAATAGTCATCAATAAAAGTAACAAAATACTTAAATCCAGTTTTGGACTCAACAGGATAAGGACCCCAAACATCTTAATGAACTAGCTCAAATGAAGCACTAGCTCTTTTATTGACTCTAAGACTAGAACTAAGATGATGGTGTTTTGCAAACTGACAAGACTCACAATCTAATAAAGACAAATTCTGAAATTGAGGACAAAGCTGCTTTAACACATGGAGTGAAGGATGACCCAACCAACAATGAGTTTCAAAAGGTGATATGATCCCAAAACAGGCTATGGACTTTGGAACTTGTGGATTAAAAATGTAGAGACCTCCAAATTCATGTCCTTCACCAACAATCTTCTTCGTCATTAGATCCTGAAAGAAATAGTAATCCGGCTCAAATATGACATGACAATTTAAAGCACGAGTGAGTTTACTAACAGAAATCAAATTGAAAGATAACTGAGGTAAATTAAGCACAGATGACAAAGAAATTGACGGTGTTGGATTTATTTTGCCAGAACCAATAACACAAGATGTTGATCCATCTGTTAAAGTAACATGAGAGGTAGATTTATATGACTCAAAGGTAGAGAATAAACTGGAATTACCTGTCATATGATCTATAGCACCAGAATCAATGACCCACTTTGAAGAAGAGGTAACGAGACATGTGTTAAATTTACCTGACTCAGCAATGGCAGTAATAGGTGCGGATTGAGTTTTAAGTGGTTCCTAATACTGAGTAAATTTTGCATACTCATCTGCAGATATCATAACTAACTTTTCAGAAGTGTCTGTGGTGGACGCAATATTAGCAAACTGAGGTTTCTTGTTCTGCAGCTTTCTGCAATCTTGCTTCATATGTCCTGGCTTATGACAGTAATGACACATTACTTCCCTAGATTCCTGTCCACGAGTGTTGTAGTTGCTTAGTCTTTCATAGTTACTCATCCCCTTACCACTACTACCACTCCTTTGAATGACAAGTGCACCTGGCTGAACAGATGGAGAGCTCTCTGTATGAAGGACTCTACTGAAAGCATCCTGAAGAGAAGAAATCTCTTGACCAAAAAGAATTTGAGATTTAGCTGTCTCGAATTCAGATGGGAGACCAGCTAAGAAGCTCATAACTGCCAACTTTTCTTGTTGAGCTTGTTGAATAGTAATATCAGTATTGAACGGAAGCAACATATTCAATTCTTCATATGTTTTCTTAAAATCCATGAAGTAAGTTGTGAGAGGCCTATCTCCTTTGTCTACCCTGTAAAAAGCTTTGCACACATCATAAATACGAGAAATATTTCCTTTTCTAGAATAAAAAAAAAAAATCCAAGTAGTTCATTAGTTCTTTAATCATTCCACAGTGAGTAACCATACCCATTATCTCACTATCAATGGAATTACGAATGTGCAAGAATAAACGAGCATCTTCTCGCAACCAAGTCTTTTTTGAATCTCCACTAGGAGGATCATCAGTCAAATGTTCATCCATATCAATACTCAATAAATATAATCTAACTATTTTACTCCAGTCTAAATAGTTTGTATTGTTAAGCTTATGTTCTGTGATTTTTGACATCACCGGAACCACATCAGACACAATTGTAGCATTTTTCTTCTCCATATTTCAAAAATAATAGCCACAAAATTCAAATAGAACTAATTGAGAAATATCGACAAAATCAAAGGAGCAGAACCTGTATTAGCCAGAGGTCTCACAACTATGTTGAAGCAGACCCAACCATGTAAAGAATCAGGGAGAACAAACAGAATCGAGTCGGAAGGAGCTGACCGGAGCTGTTTCTGGCGGCGTACTCACAGGCGCGTGGTGGAGGAGCCGATCCGTCTGACGGCGCGTGTGACCCATGCACTGAGATTTCGGCCACCAGATTCTAGGAAAACACCGGTCGGCGAGTGGTGCTTCTCCTAGGACAGGCTGTGACTTCACCTGATCACTGTGCACCAGTGATTAAATTTCCAAACCTACCATTTTAGGCAAACAGACCCAGAATTCTCAAATTTAATTTCTAAAGCAAACCCTAGATTAGAGTTGCTCTGATACCACAATACAAACATTGAATTAGTGTAGTATCTGTTGTTATTTCATTCACCGAATTAGTATGTATATATACAGGTATAGGATTTCTATTCTAGGAAAGATAGTATAAAATTTGACTACAAATCAGCCTATCAATCCCTATGAATCAGGAATATACACCAGGGAAATATACATTTTCCTAATCTAATCAATATACAACCTGTAACAGAGGTCATTTTTATCCCTTATCAGACTACTTATCTATGAGCTCTCTTCACTCTCCAAGAATTAATCGTTCAACTTTCAATGGAATAAAAGTTAGTAACTACCTGTTATGCATAAGGGTCTGAAACATATTAGTAAGGGTGAGCATTATTCGGGTAAAACTAAATAACTGAACTAGATTAAACAATTCAGTTCAATTTCGATTTTAAGTATCAAAAAAATTAGTTATTTCAGTTCGATTCAGTTTTCAATACAAAAAAATTAAATAGACCGAACCAATCTGAAATACATGTAGTTTATTTTAAATTATCTTGCACAACATATGTAAATTGAAATTGTATTATAATTTGTTTTCTATACAACAAAGGCGGATGATCTAATCCATTTTGTCATTTTTGTTTGGGCTTAAAAACCCCAAAAACAGAAAGCCCAATTTAAAACTGTGCAATTTATTGGCTTGCTTAATGGTTTATAGTAAATTAGTAATAGCATCAACAAACGGCACAGCCATTATCACTGAAATATTAATTTAGTTTCACTCAGATCTAAGTATCAGAGCACAACAAGCTCAAATCGAAAAGGAAAGATCTAATATTTCACATGCATATTCTTCTTTTACCTGATCATAATGCTATAATAGATGAAACATCTTTTTAATCACACGCACAACACTTGCATTGTTGGATTTGCCATACTACTTTGGTTTGTCTTTTCATATGTTTTGTCTGGTGCTGACCTTATTGTGGGGATTAAACTTGCAGACAAGGTGTTCTTCGAAATGCCTAAGTTATATTTTTGTATTTTTTGTGAAATGAAAATAAAAATAGATATTTAAGTTTAAAAAATTATTATTAAGTTTCTTTTAATAACTAAATAAAAAGTATTGGTTATATTGAAAATTATACTTAAAAATATATATGATTTTAATATAAATTAAAATTATTTAAATATAAATATATTAAGAAATTTATATTTTTATGAATCAAATAACAAAATTAAATTAATCAACCCAAAAATATGAATAGGCCCAAAAATAAGAAAAAATCCATTAATCAGTTCAAACCGAACTGCCAAATCAAACCGAACTATTTTTTCAGTTTGATTGAATTTCGATTTTACATGTAATTTGATTCGATTTAATTTTGCATTTTAATCATTTCAGTTTGTTCAATTCGATTTGGCAACCGAACCGACCGATACTCACCCCTACATATTAGTGTTGGTCTAATAATAATTTTATGTTGTGTTATTAAGAAATTAGTATTTCAATCATATTTTTCATATCACAGGGCATGAAATTAAGAGTACATTTAGTATGCCATAATGGTATGTAATGTAATATAATCAAATGTATTTTTAGTGTAAATTTACATTAAAAATATGATGGGTCTGAAATCAATGAAAGAAAGCTGAGTAGACTTCCAGGTAGTAGAATGAACTTCTAGACAAACAACCTTATGAAGCCTGCAAAAAGAGATGATCATCAAAGGGTCAAGTCTCAGCTTGGCTAAGACATTCCGATACTTAAGTCAATAATAACTATGGAGATTATGATCTATTATAAGATGATTCTTAACAGATCAATGGATTTCTTTGGAGAAAAGAAAGAGATAAGAAGTTGTAGAAAAAAGCTACCTTAGAATGATGGTGCAACTCTCCTTTTATATCAGATCTTCTCTCTAAGTGGTGGGTGAAGGACATGACCGCTGGATAGGCTCTGTCAAGTCAGACTAGATCATAATGGTTTTGTATCTCACATAGGGATAGGGGTAATTGTCGTATTACTGACACAAAATGATAGTTGATGTTGTAAATTTAATAGGTCACTCAGTCGAAGGCAAAGCCTTTCATTATGGGTGTTCTTCGATGCTTAAGAGAACTATTCATTAACGAAGATCTTCTTTTCTTCGAAGCATGGCCGAATGGGCATAGACATAAACCCTCTTTAGGTAAGATAAGAGAAAGTTTACTAAGTCATAGCTTTTGTAGAACAAACATAAATAAAGGGTCTTTGTGTGGTCTAAGTCTAGCTAATCTGACTGGCTTCAATAGAGTATATAAAATTTATTCTTATCAAAATACATTTGATTACGTTACATTCTATTACAGTTTATCAAACGCAACCTAAGAATTTTTATTTTTATAAAATGAACTTAAAAATTTTCGATTTATCAAGAAAGATTTCATGAAATTACAACGAAAAAGGCTTGGTTTCACCCAGTATATATTCTAATTGCTTTGACTTTTCAATTGTTGACCTCCCATTTGCACATCAACATCCCCATTTTTTCAGAAACAAGGATTTTGGTATTCAGCCTCACTTAAATGCTATTATATAAAAATGGACGACCAAGATAGATGATGTATGAAAAAAAAATTGTTGTTTAGTCTTTAGTTGAAGTTTAATTTCTTGTTATCTTAAAAAAAAGAAGTGTAATTTTTTTAGCTGTTCCGCATGTTTGTGTTAACAAAATTTACTCAACAAAAAGATTGTGAGGTGAACACAAAAAATATATATATTTGAATTGACTTTGTTGGTAAAATAGATTTACTTTTATTAATTAGAGTAATCTAACAAGTCCTTTGGGCAAAAAAAATCTAACAAGCCCAGCTCTTTTCATTTAGTGTTATGATCAAAGTAGTTTTAGAAAATGCTTGAGAATATTTAGAGTTTGAAAGATCATTATTTGGAAATTTAATAGCTTTTTGTTTGATTTTGTTTTTTTTTTTAAATCATGATATACAAAAAAAATAAAATAAAATAAAATCAGTCAAGAAAATTTTAAAAAAACTATCAAAATACAACTTTTTTTTTTAATTACAAAACACAATATAAAAAGTAGGTCTGAATTTAATATTGAAGGCAACCTTAATAAGCAAGCATACTCCTCTTATTATTATTATTATTATTATCAATCACATTTGTAGAATAAAACCAGAAATATTTAATACATATTCTTTTTAATTTGTTTATCATGAATTGATAGGAAATTGCATTTAACCTAACAATATCAAAGAAATTGGAAAATTAGAAATCCAATTTTTTTTTTTTTAAAAAAAACCTCTAATTGGAGGGAACAAGACATACCAAGAAAACTGAACTTTTTAAACTCGGCAAGAACTCACAGAAACATGACTGCCATGGCTCATGGCAAAACACACCTCTTCCCTTTGCTTAATCTCAAGAATCTTTCCTAACCCAACAAGTTTTCTGTACAACAAAGCCTTAAAGATCTCTACTTTCTCTACACTACTTGCTCCAAATCAACCAAGGCCTTCCATCAACATAAAAACCTTTTCTCATATTTATCAGGAATGCTCCAATCAAAAATCCCTAAATCCAGGCAAACAAGCCCACGCTCGCATGATAATATCTGGGTTTGTCCCTACCATCTTTGTCTCAAATTGTTTGATCCAAATGTATGTAAAATGTTCTAATTTGAACTACGCGTACAAAGTGTTCGACAAAATGACTCAGAGGGATGTCATTTCTTATAACACAATGATATTTGGTTATGTTGGTTGTGGGGAAATGGGTATTGCAAGGGAGTTTTTTCATGCAATGCCTGAGAAAGATGTGGTATCGTGGAATTCGATGATTTCTGGGTTTTTACAGAATGGTGAGTGTCAAAAATCGATTGATATTTTCTTGGACATGGGGAGATCGGGTGTGGAGTTTGACCGAACTACTTTTGCTGTTGTTTTGAAAGCGTGTGCAGTTTTGGAAGAGGGTGGTTTGGGGATTCAGGTTCATGGGCTTATAGTTCGAATGGGATTTGATAATGATGTTGTTACAGGGAGTGCTTTGTTGGATATGTATGCAAAATGTAAGAGATTAGATGATTCACTTCAGGTTTTTGGAGAAATTCCTGAGAGGAATTGGGTTTCTTGGAGTGCAATGATTGCTGGTTTTGTTCAGAATAATCAGTATGTTGAGGGTTTAGAGTTGTACAAGGAAATGAAGAAGGCTGGAGTTGGGGTCAGTCAATCTATCTATGCTAGTGTTTTCAGGTCTTGTGCCGGGATGTCTGCATTGAAACTGGGCTCTCAGTTGCATGCCCATGCTTTAAAGGGTAATTTTGAATCAGATATCATAGTAGGAACTGCCATTTTGGATATGTATGCAAAATGTGGTAGCATGGCAGATGCTCAAAAGCTATTTTACTCGTTGCCAAAACATAGCTTGCAATGTTATAATGCCATTATTGTTGGGTACACTCAAAATGACCAAGGCTTTGAAGCTTTGCAATTATTTCGGCTTTTGCTAAAGTCTGGCCTTGGTTTTGATGAAATTAGTCTATCTGGGGCATTTTGTGCTTGTGCAACTATCAAAGGGGATATGGAAGGGCTTCAAGTACATTCATTAGCAGTTAAGACTACTTTAAGTTCAAACATTTGTGTGGCAAATGCCATTCTTGACATGTATGGTAAATGTGGAGCTTTGGCCGAAGCTATTCGCATGTTTGATGAGATGGAAAGAAGAGATGCTGTGTCTTGGAATGCTATTATTGCAGTTCATGAGCAGAATGGAAACGGAGAGGAGACACTTGGCCTTTTTGCATCAATGCTCCGCATGAGAATGGAGCCTGATGAGTTCACTTATGGTAGCATATTGAAAGCTTGTGCCTGTCAGCAGGCTTTGAAAAGTGGCATGGAGATCCATAGCAGAATTATAAAATCTGGAATGGGGTTGGACTCCTTTGTAGGAGGTGCTCTTGTTGATATGTACTGCAAGTGTGGAATGATGGAAGAGGCAGAGAAAATCCATGACAGAACAAAACAAAAAACAATGGTTTCATGGAATGCAATTATTTCAGGATTCTCTCTGCTAAAACAAAGTGAGGATGCTCTCAGCTTTTTCTCTCGGATGTTGGAAATGGGTGTAAAGCCAGACAACTTCACTTATGCAATAATTCTTGATACTTGTGCTAATTTAGCTACCATTGAACTTGGGAAGCAAATACACGCTCAAATCATCAAGGTAGAATTACATTCAGATGTATACATATCCAGCACTCTTGTTGATATGTACTCAAAGTGTGGAAACATGCAAGATTCCCGATTGGTGTTTGAGAAAGCACCTAATAGAGATTTTGTAACATGGAATGCTATGATTTGTGGCTATGCTCAGCATGGTCTTGGAGAAGAGGCCCTTAAAACTTTTGAGAATATGCAACTTGAGAATGTAAACCCAAACCATGCAACTTTTGTTTCAGTCCTTAGAGCTTGTGCACACATGGGACTTGTTGATAAAGGGTTGCATTACTTTGATGCTATGCTAAGAGAGTATGGTTTAGATCCTCAATTAGAGCATTATTCGTGCATGGTTGATATAATAGGGAGATCAGGCCGTGTAGATCAGGCTTTGAAGCTTATTCAAGAAATGCCTTTTGAAGCTGATGCTGTTATGTGGAGAACTCTGCTTAGTATTTGCAAGTTCCATGGGAATGTTGAGGTTGCAGAGAAGGCAGCAAATTCTATTTTGCAATTGGACCCACAAGATTCTTCTGCTTATATTCTTCTCTCAAACATATATGCTGATGCCAGAATGTGGGGTAAGGTCTCAGAGCTGAGAAAAATGATGAGGTATGGTAAGTTAAAGAAAGAACCAGGTTGCAGTTGGGTCGAGGTAAAAGATGAGGTGCATGCGTTTCTTGTCGGGAACAAGGCTCATCCAAGGTGTGGAGAGATTTATGAAATGCTTGATGTGCTAATTGGTGAGATGAAGTGGGCTGGATACCTACCTGATATTGATTTTGCACTTGATGAGGAGGCAGAAGTATATGAGCTGCCAGAACCAGAAGAGCTAAGAATCAGTAGTAACAATATATAGTTCAGCAACTGAAATGGCAAAAAAAAAAAAGGGAATTTGGAACTGTTAGTCCATGGGAGAATATTTAGTCTCGAGTTAAGAAACCAGTAGTGAAAATTGGACAAACAAGCACTATGACAGATTCAGCAAGAGTAGGATTATGTGGATATAAATTATATACAAGCACAAAAGTTGCATAAATGGGAAGGGTTGAATCCCATATAAAGCATTGTCGATCGAAAATCTGGAGAAATAAAATGGGGGAAAATCATCCATAGAGTGGCTGTAAATGAGTTGTCTCGTGGATTTCCATCTTGAGTCTCTTAATTCTTAGTGGTCCCTTGAAAGCTCAATTTAGCCGGAAGGATCATTTTAAACAATCAGCTTTCCTGTATCAAAGCAATTCAGGATTTTGAGGATACTTGCATCTTGAAAACCAAGATCATTGCTCACTTTAACAGTGAAAATCATAAGCGTGTGGATTTAAGTTGAGAAGAGTAAAGTTATTTTCATATTCTTCATATGAAAACCTCAGTTTAGAGAGAGCATTATACATTGATCTTGCTTAGGATTACAATGTTGCTTTCAATCTCCCATGTTATGGGACTTTTTTGGTACCTCCACTTCCCAAACTATACATGGGTTAGTGTTGTTAGTAGAAACAAGTGTGTAGTTATTGTATTATTATTATTATTATTATTATTATTATTATTTGAGAATGATGAAAATCATCGTTATTATTATTATCATCATTATTGAAAAGGGAGATTTTAACATTGGTGATATTTGAACTTTAGCAACCACTCCTTAAAGTATCAAGCAAGTCATAGAGGCAAAAAGATAGCCAAATGCCTCACCATCCATTATAATAGCTTGGATTGGCTAGATGAACCAATAATAAGCAGCTTGGTTCTAAACTTCATATTGTGGAAATTTGGAAAAATTAGGATTGGTTGAATCTCACCACCTCATTCAAAAATCAACTTTAAGCAGCAAGCCAGTGAGACTTGTAAGCTTTGCCAAAATTTTGAAGTCAGTGTCTTTTTGTAACTTCCACAATTTCCAGGAAAACATTATTCAACCAAGAAAATCAAGTAAAGATATGACAATTTAAAAAAGGAGACTTCACTAATTTCTAAACCAGTTTACATGGCATCCCAAAAATTTGTGATTTTAGACAGCAGACTCGATCATTATCCCTCGAGTGGTGCAGCTGGATTAGAAGCTAAACAACAGAAGAAAAAAAAATCCCTCTAGATTTGGCAATGTGTCATCCCTCTTTCTCAGGCTGCTTGGTATGGCTCTTTTGGTGTGAATTCCACTGAATCAGCATCCAAACTATTGATGTACCTGATCGAAAATAAATATATATATACTCTTAATAAAGATCAAGCTAGTGGATTCATAAAGTTGCAGGATAACTCTATTCTCAAAGGAAAACAAGACAATTCAAATGAACTTGAGCAGCCCAGCTGGGAATAAAAAGAAATTCATATCCAATATTACAGGAAAGGTAAATTACAAACCCTCCCCCCTCCCACCCCGCCCTTCCCTGAGATTAGGCATAATATACATTTCCGTGCTGCATTTTCTTCAACTTGTGTAAAACAGTCAGTCCCATGCAATCTAAAACTGCTTACACATTTTTTTTTTATTCGTGGGTGGCCAAATGGGTTGAAACAACATTGTGGGTTACAGTTTTAATCCGTCAGTTATCCAACTATTAACAGAGTTACTAAATATAATGACATTAACCCCTGAAATTTAAAATACTACTGTTTAGTGCCCAATGCGACATACATCATACTTCAAAATCCTATCTCAAGTCAACAATCAACTTTTACTAAGATGAACAAGGGCAAAAAAATGTATCAACTTAAATCCAAATCCAGTGGAAACGGCAGTGATAAAAGTAAAGCAAATTCAGAATGACTTCAGGTCTAATAGAAAACACAAGTACCTGCAAAGATGCCCACAGTTGTCAAATTTCCAATTGCCATAGTCTGATATACGAGGTACTCGGTCAAGAAGTGACCGAAAGCATAGATGAAGGATAAAAAGGTAGCCAAATAAAGTGGCTTATTATCAAGGTTGAATGCACAAAGAACACAAAGAGTACAGGTCAAAAGTGTCCAAACTCCAAATGTCCTCCCATGAACATCAGTCACTGCAAACCAGAGAGGGGGGAGGGGAGATCAGAATCAGAAGGACTTGCAATTACCACAAATAAAAAGGACCTTTTACATTTATAAAAGACTCAAAATAGTGTTGCAAATAAAATTTCAACCCTGAAGGAAAAAGATGCCCCCACTTTTCTTTCCCTTGACATTGTATTTTTCACTCTTGCTTGTCATTGTTTTATGAGCGTTCTTCACTCTGTTTCGAGGCAGTGAGATTTTATTTGTGAAAGTTCAGAATTAAAGAGAAAATATGCATTGGTATGGAAGAGAGATAATTAAGTTGATTTTATAACATAATGAAAGTAAGGAATTTCAAGACATTGTCTTCACTAATTTGATGTCATCAAGAAATTGCCATCACTAATGAAAGCAAGGAAGTTGGTATTAAAAATTCAAGAACTTCTCATCCCTAATGAAAGTAAGGAAGTTTTCTTAATCATGTAGTAATTTAAGAAAACTAAGTTGCTATCCATGTCTGAAGCACCGCAGGTCAACTTGTTTTTATTTTAGTCCCAGAACTTGTACTGTCTCTGTCTCTTTTTCATCCTGGATTTCAGTAGTATGGTTAAGAAAGGAAAAGAGAAAGAAGTGAAGAGAAAGAAAACATTATAAATAGCAAAGTTGAATGATTTTAATCTCAATCAACTAGTCTAAGTGGTTTTACTGAATTTAGAATTTGTGAACCCTTAATTTTACACCCTCTAAGATAATATATAGACTCGGTAAGACAAACTTTCGGAGGTCAAAAATTACCAAAATCCATCACCCTCTGAACAACCCTCAAAATCGCACCTCCAGACGACCAGTTGTTAATTATGAACCCGTAGAATCAAACCAGGTTCAAATCGGATAAAAAAAGAGCCAAAACAATGCGGAACAGGGGCGATCCGGGCAGAAAGCTGAACTAGGTCTGAACCAGTTTGGGCGGCACCCGAAGCGTGCCGCCCGTTTCCGTGCCGCCAGGGCCGCAACACCATTTCCATGCCACTGGTCCAGCCGGCGAACCGCCGGTGCCGCCGGTGACTTCCGAATTTGTCTTTCTCTATAAATTCAGCTCCACCTTCAGTTGTTTGGGAAAGGAGATAGGGAGAATACCAAAAATACTTAATTTTAATATGTTACTATTTGCTTTGTTTAGCTAACTCTTCTATTTAAGGTCCAATTTTGAAGTTCCTAATCTAAAGTGGAGTTCAAATCTGGAATTAAGCTTGCCCCATTCGAGAGAAGACCAAGAATAACAAAAGTAAAATTCTTTTTTCTTGTCTCTTTTATTTTGAAATTCTAAATTCAGATATAGAATTCCCCCTCCTCCACCTTTCTTTAGATCTAAAAATGAAAAAATCTAAAAATTATCAATTTAAAATCTGAATTAAATCAATAAATCAAATCAACCTCTTTTGTCAAAACCCCTCCTTCGCAAGAAGAAAGAAATGTGTGAAGTTTGATTATCATTCAACGGGATACGCAGACATTCCAACTTTTAAAGCATCAATTACAAAATGTTTTTAACAATATTTTCCCCCTTTCTATTTTATTTTTTTGTTATTAAATTGTTTTCATATTTTATTTTTCTTTCTTTTATTGCTTTATGTGTTCTTTGTTTTATTTTTACAAGTTTCTTTTATTTTTTCTATTAAATTAATTAGAGAATATGTACTTTTCCTAGTACACATAAAGGCTAGAGGAAAGATTCTCTTTATTTTATTTGCTTTTGGTTGTGTAATAATTAAGTAAGATTTATTTTTGCTTATTTCTCTATAATTATTATTCATGTAATTTTTGCATCATTTATAACTGTTTTATTCATCATTTTTATTCATGTTCATTCATACACGAAAATCATCTTTTTTTTTATATAAAAGTTATTTTGCACATTTAGCCAAACTAAAGAAAATTATTGTTTATTACCAAAACCTAATCCCTGAGCCCTCTTTAGTCACTCACGAATTAATGCTTTTCAAATGGGATGAGTTAAATAATTTGGAGTCAATTTAATTTGGATTTTCCTTTAATTTTCCCAATCAAAACAAATAAAATTAAAATGACGACTCCCTTTTACAAATGACAAATTGCAAAACACAATTTTCTGAACTCATAGCGAGTTTCAATCTTGAAGTTTCTCCCTAAGAGCACTTTGATCCCTTAGTGAATCGGACCGGTGCTCGAGCGAGATCTCACAGAATTAATTAATTTTTTTGCTTTAATAGTTCCAGATATTGCAAATATGTGATGTAGAACAGTCTTTCTGCTCTCTTCCGCCAATCTCTAGACTAAAGAATGCATTTTTACTAGGCTACTAGTAGCTTCATGTTGAAATTCTACTGACAGTCAGTCAACTACAACACACCCTATTGCTAGATTCATGATACTCAACTCAACTTAGCCTTAATCCCAAAATTAATTGGGGTTGGCTATATAGATTCTTTATTTCCACTCTAAACAATTTTGGACTGTCTTCAAATAGTTGCTATTGCTAGATTCATGATAAAAAGGATTAAAAATTTTCCCCTTGTCTCATTCAGAACAATTATTCAAAATTCAGGTACTTACAAATGCAGGAGAACTAAATTATACTCTTCAATTCTGGACTTAATCGATGAAGAACAAAAACAAATATTTCCTGAGGTAACTACAAAGAAAGCATACAGGAGGCAAATATAACACCAATGAATAGACCATTATCGAGCACGGGAGACTGCCCTCACGTTGCTCCTTTTACTTCTAAATTCTAACTTGAAATACCTAACTCTGCTCATACATCCACTCAAAAGATCTAACAAATCCTAGGGAAAATCCACATTAACTATAGCACTTATTCTCAAATTCTAACAATGTATATCTTTCTTAACAGAAAATCTTAATCAATTCATCCTCCTGTTGAAGTTCTTGATATACACTATTCTATGGATATTTTAGGTGCATCCCTATAACGAAATCCACATTTCCATTTTACAAAATTATTAACTCCAGAAATCACAATGGCACTCAATACTCTCTCAACACAGTCCTTTATTTCAGAAAAAACAACCATTCATGAAAGCAAAAGAAGTATATGGAAACAAATCCAAATTGAGAAAATTAAATTTGCTTTTTCTTTTTTTCCATTAAACTCAAAATCCTACATACAAATTCTTGACCACTGGACCCAAATTCAGCTCATTCCCCCTGGTTTTGACACTTCCACTGAAAAAAAATAATTCTAAATCATCAAATTTGACACCCTCTTCACCGACCATTGCTTTTCTCGAATCAAGATTGTATTAAAAGTAAATCTTCAACCTCAAGGAAAGCACATTATCAATATCAAACTCCACAACAAGTACAAGGGCAAGACAAAAGGTCAAACCCAAAAAATAAGATTAACCCTTTAAAAAAAATTCCATCTTTAAACCACCCCAATTGTTTTTTACTCCTGTTCTTGCATTGAACAAAGCATAAGAGTAAAAATTGGGAATCTCAGGTTGAGATCTCTTCCTTGTCCATCAGAGATTTTGTGAAAAAAAAGAAAGAAGAAGAAGAAGCTTACTGGTAGTATTGGAGAAGACGGCAAGCCTAAGAGCCCAAATGTCGAAGAAACCAAACCATACAGAAGCTAATCGAAGTGAACCCACAAGCATCAGCCACCATCCTAATGCCTTCATTTTCTTCTCCTGCTTTCCCCCTGTTTCTTAGAATCTCCGCTTTTCTCTGCGAGTCTTTGCCGGGACAATAAAATGAAATAGCCAGCGTAATAAAAATGTGTCGTTTCTTATTATTTTGTTCACATCACTCTAAACTACGTGCCGTTTAAGGTATGCAAGCTTAGCCCTTCAATAGTGGAGATTAGGTTTGAGCAAGTAATCGGGAATACGGATTTGAAACTTAGGATGAGAACCGTACCGAACTGTATCGAAAATTTTATTTTAATACGGTATTAGTTTTTAGTTCATATCTGAACCGAAAATGATACCGAACTTAACTGTGTTGAATCGATTCGAAAGTATTAATACCAAAATTTAACTGTGTTAAATTACATGTTGTTTAACATACGCAAGCTTAGCCCTTCAATAGTGGAGATTAGGGTTGAGCAGGTAATTGGGAATAACTAATTGAATCGAAGTACCAAATTATTTTAATATTGTATTGTAAAAAATTTGAGATTTATAATGAAAACCGTACCGAAATGTACCGAAAATTTTAATTTAGTATTGTATTGATTGTTAACTCAGTACCAATTTGAACCGAACCGTACTCAGCTCTAGTGGAGATTGTCGTGTTGTAACTTTTGCATTCATATTTTATGAATTCTTAAAATGAAAATTGTTGGATTCAAACTCCTAACTTTTGCCCAAAACAGGATAAATACTAACAATAATCTGTCAGTTTCCCTTCAACGTTGCTTAAAACACTCTCATTTGTTTACACTCCTCCACAATTTAGGTGTAATTTGGTATTATAGGACAGTTTTGCACACAACTAAAACTAAGAGATTCATATATGAGAAAAAATACTTATTTATATTTTGACTACAAGAATTGAATCCTGATTGGGAAAAAAAAAAAAAAAAGTAAACTTACTTCCCCATCGGCCATATACAATAATACTCCGTATCTTACTTTCTATTATATTATAAACAATTTAACTCATTATTTTAATTTATCTCAAAAAATGCATATATTCCAACAATACTCCCTATTTCACTCTTATTTTATTTTTTTATTGATAAATCTACAATTTCATTTCTTTATACATAAATTTATAATTTCATTTCCTTTACTCTACATAAAATTTTTATGGCTAAAAAAAATAATCTTTTAAAAATATTATAACAAAATATTATTATTATTATATTGCAATATCATTTATTTTACTCTATATAAAATTTTTACTACTAAAAAAATATAACCCGATATAAAATATTATAACAAACTATTATTATTATTATACTATAATTTTATTTCTACTTTACATAAAAAAAATTTACTACTAAAAAAGAATAATCTGATTTAAAATATTATAAAATAATATTTTAATAATAATATAGTAATTTAATAATAATAAATTTTTGATTAATAATAATAATAATTTAAAAAATGAAAAAATAAGAAAAAATATTAAAATATTGGTTTAAGAGCCAATATCTCTACTCAAAATAGACTCTTAACAAAATTTAGAGAAGGAAGATAAAATAAAACGCTTGTTGGAAGAAAAATAATTAGATATGGCTCCCTATTTTTTTTTTTTTAGTAAAGAGACATTTAAAAAGACATTTAAGGAGTCTTTTGTACATGCCCTTACCAACCAAAATAAACCTTGGATTCCTTTTAATTGAATATTAGCATTCAGTGTGAATTATTTATAAGGGTTTATAAATTAAAAGCTGAAAAATTATAATAAAAAAAAGTTGAGAATAATCATAAAAATTAAAATTTTAAAAGTTTAATTCAATTGTGATGTGAGTTTATAGGGCTTTATTCTTGTTCAGGTACTCATGATAGATTTTTTTTTTTTTTTTTTTTATCAAAACAAATTTTAAATTAATGTTCACGCTTTGCTTGCTCGAATTAGGAATTTGTAAACTGTAAAGCTCCTTTGGTTTTTTTCCTATTCCTCCCTTCTTCCATTTTCAAACCAATGGAATGGATGTTCAGATGACAGAAGAACCCCAAAAAAAAAAAAAAAACATATTAGTTTACAAGCAAAAGCTGTGTCTAATCTGTCTGAAAATTGATACTACTTCAATCCTGTGTTACTTTTGTAGTCATGACATACAGAAACTATCCAAAATTTGGTTAGGATCTTTACTATCATAAGTAGCGGTTCTATCGCTGAAATAGGTACACAGTTGCTGCAATCAATAAAATGAAGATTGCCATGACAACATGCTTAAAGTTGAGGATTCCTGCATCTATTCTCCTCACAGTTTCAGAGCCTGCCGGTCCAGTTGCAACTTTAGTTTCACCAACAGATGCATTTTTCTGGATCTTGTCCAACTGTAAACAGGAAAACAACAACAGACAAATGAGGGGTTAATGATCTTATTCTTCCCATTGTCTTCCATAACAGTTTCTAGCAAAATGTAGTACCAAACAGAAAAAGGAAAGGAAAACAGCATTGTAGCCCTAAAAGGAAGAGTGATTTTAATTACCTGGCCCAACTAAACCAGAGAAATTATGGATTCTACATCTATTTGTTTTTGGAAAATAACTCGTTTTCAAAAAAAGTGATTTTGAACCCTGTTATTCATGGATTGTTCCATTCCCCAAACAGGGAAACTTGTCCAGTTTGGATTTAAGAACTCTGTCCAATCATTGAACGTTCAAGCCAAACTTATTCAGAATGTAATAGCTAGCACCTACCTTGGAACCGGATGTTAAGACTTGGGTTACTTCAGGCTCAGAAAACAGATGTTTTTCACCATTTCCTCTATCATGATGGTTGGTAGCCTCAACACAACCCTTTCTTGCTTGCTGTAACTTCACCACCAAAGTTCTATTCTCAAGTGATAATGATGTCATCTGCATATACTGCAAAAGCATCAGAAAGTCTGCTAAAATAGTCATATATTTTTAAATGCAAGTGTATACATGTGTATATCTGTAGTGTGACTGGTTCATCAAAACACCCTGTAACAATTTGAGAGTGATGAAATGAACAAAGATTCCAAAAACAATTCTCAAGTAGATAATTATTTCAATATTTATGAACAATGGTGGAAACATGTTAAGTATGGGTTGGCAAAAATTAGATCAATATGTTCTCACTTTGTCTCTTAAGGGATCTAGCATTACATGGTACCTCCTATCTCCAAGATTCTATTATAGGATTCATAACTATAAGCATTCAAGTTATCATTTAGAGAGAGACAGAGATCATTTATTTCTGGTGACGTTCACTTGCATTAACACAACAATTTAATTCACTGAACCCGAGTTATTTTATATGTTGTTTTGAAAGATACAATGATGTGATATTATGATAAAACCTCGAGAAGATATATAGGTGCTCTTGATATAATTTGTTGTTGGCCCTTAGATATGTAGTTGTAATATTGAAAAAGAAACCTCAGGTAAAAAGTTCAGGAGATAGAGAAACCAAAAGAAAATCAACATCATATGGTTGAAAATAAACTTTGAATGTAATGAACTAAAATTTTGAATCTGAGACATCAAGACCTGCTTATGAAGACGCTCTCTTTCGATGGCCAATTGCATCACCAGATCTGTTATTACTTTAGTCCGAAAGCCAATATCCTTTGCAGTGGCCATTTTTGTTTCCTCAGCTTGATTCAAAGATGCCTCCAAGCATTCAAGCCTTCCCCTCAGAAAGCTCAATTCTTCATTTAGTTCTGCATTAGACTCAGATAATACAATGCACTTGTCCTCCACATTGTCTGCTCGACTTTCAGCTTTCTGAACTTTCAACTTTAGATCCTCAATTAAATTTTCCATATCTCGGATTGTATCATACAACATTTTTTGCTTCTCCTGGCTAGCATCTACAGATGCCACTGCATGCTGGAGTCTAACATCAGATTCCCTCAACTGCTTCTCTAATGAATCCACCTTTTCAGAGGTATCTTTAAGATGGCGCACCTCTTCATTAAGTTCCAAATTAGTCTCTGCCAACAACTTACACTTGACTTCTGCACTAGTTGCCCTACTTTCCACTTTAGCTAATTCTTCTTTCATATCCTCAATTACATTTTCCATGCTAGTGATCTCAGAACTTAAAGCATTATGCTGCTCCTGACTTCCATACATAGAGACCTTTGCATTAGACAGCTGAAGCTCAGATTCTTCCAGCTGCTTCTCAAGTGAAGTCACTTTTTCTCTCTGAGTGAAAACCTCAGAATTTGCAAGAATTAATTTCTCTTCAGCTTCTGTCAAGCTTGCTTTTAAACTGTCAGTCTGTGCAAGAAGAAAGTCATTGAGTTTTGCACTGCTGCTATTGAACTTTTGCAAAGCATTTTCTTTGGCTTCCAACTGTTCCATGGATTTTTCAAGGTTTGATCGGAGTTCAGATTCTCGTTGAACTGAACCATTCAGATTGAACTGAAGTATCTTTAGTCGACTCAGTAGTTCTTGTGAAATTCCCATCAGAACCTCTGCAGCATTTTCTGCTGTGAACAACCTTTCACAAACATCTATTGCTTCTTCTCCCATGAAGAATACTTCTTGTTCCATAGAGAGTAGCCTATGTTTCAGCTCTTCCTCGATTTGTCTTGATTCAGTTAATTTTTTTTCAAGATCTATCTCTCTTGCCAAAGATTTCTCTAGCATCCTCAAAGTATGTCTTTGCTGTTCAGCAGTTTGCATCTTGATCTTTGCATTCATGTCCAAAAATTGGTTTTCTTCTGAAAAGTTTGACCCCTCGTTTCCATTCCCTATCAACATGCACACATTAGAATGCTAATAAAAGTTAAGGACATTTTCTAATATATACTTCTGACTGTATAGAAGTGAAAAAACAATCATGGAAACAAATCTTCTTTAGTTAGCAAATAATCCTTTAGAAGCAAGAGTATTAAGCCTATTAAAATATGAAAATGTTCTGAAAGCATGATACAAACATTTGTGTATGGAGAAAAAAACAGAAGGAATTTTCTCAATTTCCTATTAATTTTTAGCAAGAGAAGGTATTTCTTAATTTCATTCTGACAACAAGCATTACAAGGCCTATTTTATGAATGTCGGAAGTAATCCACAACTATGTTGAACTTAAAATGCAAATCTTCTGAAACAAAAATTTTAAGTAATAATGTATATAGCTTACAATTTTCATCTCTGTTCAGACACGACAAGGTCCTCTGGAACTTGGCAGATTGCATCCTGATTTCTGAGACTTGATCTTGCAATTGCTTCAATGATTTTTCAGAATCAAGTAACTTTTCTTCCATTGCCATGAAAGTTTCTCCCAAATGTTCATAAGAGGATATCATTTCATGGGCCTCCACAATATTTTTCTGGGTAGTTGCCATGAACTTATCCAGTTCTGTCACTTCAGAATCCAAAATCCTGGACAAGAGATCAAATTCCAAAGCCTCCACTGAATCTCCCAACAAATTTCCTTTCGGAGAGGTAATTGTTTCAAACTCACTTTCCCTGGTTGCCACACGCATCATAAGTACATTTAGATTAACCAACTTCTCAGAAGCACGTGCCAAAGCTAATTCCATTCTTGTTAGAATCCCATCTACAATTCCTAACTCAGCACTCATATCTCCATCAAATGACATTTCCACAACTAAATCAATTTTACTTGACTCTCCCTCTGGATCTGCAGGCTTGACGTCATCTAGAGAAACACTAACTTCAGCAGCAGCATCAGTACCCATGCTTATTTCTACTTATTCAACTGGCTTTCAAGCTTGAATCAAGTCTGAACATAAAAATCAAAGAGTAGAAGAAATAAGTGCTGGTCATAAGAAAAAGGGGTTCCATAACTGAATGAGTATTTTCAAATAACAGCATTAAATATTCACAAGTTAGAAGGTTCATATTCTAATATAAACAGAAAAAAGATAATTGTCTTCCTGCTGGCCATCTACATATGGTAGCAATCATAATCCAGCACACATGCTAACACAAGATCAGGTTTAAAACTTTAAATGCCCCTTCTGTTAGAGGTAAAAACAACAATATTTTGCCAAGAAGGGAAAGAAAATTTAGGAAAGAATATTGAGTAAATCTATATTTTAGAAACACCAGCAAAACTAATATTATTATCTGGTGCACGATAAATTATAAAAGGAATGTCTAGAATAGATAATAATGGCTTTTCTACCTAAATACTAAAGCCAGTTCTAATCATAATCAACGAGAAAATCCAATACACAATTGTTCCTCTGCTTACTACCTTCTTCTATCATCAGAGTCCTAAATGATAGGCATCATTGCCCATCAGGTTTTTACAAGTTACAAGGTTAACCAGTAGGTATCAAATTAGGCAGATACAACCTGGACAGTAAAATAGGTTGACCATTTTAATTTTGTAAACACCTTTGGATTTTCCACAACAATTTTCTCTGACCGATTAAGTGGACATGATTTTCCTGACCTTAATAGACAAATACAATCAAATTCATGTACAATGGGAACATGGCTCAAACATACTGGTAGAGATTTAGGTCATGGGAGATGAAAATCACAAATTCACAATCATCTCAAATTCGAGCTGGAAGCAGAAAGAGCGAAAAAAAGCAACAAATATACTTGTCAAGGGACAACCAAACCCACACTGCCATCCTACTTTCAAGATCAGAATAAAAAGTTGGAGCTAATGCACAGTAAAACCTCAAAAACACACTCCTTACCATTTATGCACCAATAAATTGGAACCACAACACAAAATGACCCTAAATTACTATTTCTTCAGAATCTTTGGCAAAATAACATGCTTTTTACTTTCAGATATAAAGTTTAGGATTCTATTTATAAATTACTCATCAGAACTACGTAGTCCATTACCAAAACTGTCTCAAAAAAGGGCCAATGACGAGAACAACAAGAACACCATATTCCAATCCAGTTGAGCTCTAAATTCAAACTAGATTTAAGGAAGTCCTATCATTTCTATGTCATATAGGCTCTTTCCACCCCAAAAATAAGTAATACAGCGTTTAAACCAAACAAAAAAAATGTAAACATAAAAGGTAATTTCATAAACGTAAAGTTGCAAATGCTAAACCATAATGCATCCAAATCAAGCTAAATAATTTCCTTCAGCCTAATACCCATTCTCAACCAATTCTTACCACATTGGCTAACCCTTCATTCAACAAAACGACTTAATTGTCATATATTAAACTCATACAATTTCATGAACACTAAATATACACTCTCCATTAATAACACATAGTCATTTAACTGATCAACTATAAATAATAAATCATAACCCGTCAAAATGAAAAGACTACACTAAATCATAACCTCTACACTATATTATATTAATTCTTTAAAAAAAAATCCCAGTTCTCTAAATTGATCAAATTAATGAATTACTATCTCATAATCTCACAAACTAAAACTATCCATACTTGCATTACAATCCATGTAAAATCCTAAAAGAAGCCAAGAACGGTATATAAGTTAAAACTCTAAAATGCCCATTTCTACTAATCCAAAAACAAAAGAACATCCATTTCTAGATTTGCAATATATATATATATATAAACAGAGGGAATCATTTAAAGAATCGATGAAACAACCCACATAATTTTCTGCCATTTTCTTGGGAAAACTGAAGAGAAAATCCAAAAAAAAAAAGAGATATTGAAAAACAGTAATTTCCGAACATACCCTTTTGAAGAGACGTTTGTGAGGTCTGCGAAAGCTACGAAAGAAGAAGAAGAAGAAGAAGAAACAAGTGAAGAGTGACGGGAGAGAGAAAACGAAAGTGGAAAGTAATTAATATTAAAATTTTATTATAATCTGTCTCAAAGTGGAGGTGAAATTATAATTTCTATTAATGAAGAATTAATTGAATGCCACATTTTAACGTGCACCCTGGGATGAATGACACATGTCAGCTTAAAATAATACTTTTTTTTTTCAATTTTAATTTGTGTAGTTTTATACACAATCCGTTTATTTCGCAAAAAATGTTTTTTAAAAATATTTTTAAAAAATATTTTGTGTAGTTTAATTTGTATAGTTTCTTCAAAAATATTTTTCGTATTTTCTGATGTTTGAAATATTTTAAAAAATTAGTCAACGAAAATTATTTTTCTGGTCAATAGAAAATTAAGTTTTTTTTAAGAAAAATGACTACTTCTTTTCAAAACGAAAAGTCATTTTTTAAATTTTGATAAACTCATTATAATGAAAAAAATATATATGTAAATATAAATTTATTAATCCGTCAATCACCAATATTTACTACCGACGACCATTGATGACCAACGTCAATCGCCGCCAACCATCATTAGCAGCTGCCAACCACTACCTGCTACTGGCGACCACTAAATTTATCATTTTTATATATTTTTCTCATATTTAATAATAAAATTTTAAAATTACGAAATTATTATAAATTTAAATATGTTTATAATCTTATAAATTGAAATTTTTAATAGTTTTTAAATAATTTTTAATATTGTAACTAAACAACAGAAAATTAATTTTTGAGAAAATATTTTTTTAGAAAATGTTTTTCTTGAAAAATATTTTTCAAATATAAATTATTTTCCGCGAAACAAACGGAGTCTAAAAATATATTTTTTTTCTTCCCCTTAAATTAGATTTTTTAAATATTTTCAATAAATCAATAAAAATTAATGAGATTTTTTATTATTAAAGTGAGCAAAAATAATAAAAAATAATTCCATATATATTTTTTTAATTGTCGCATCCTTCTAATTTTAAAATTATTCAATTCAATTAATATGCCAAAAAAAATGAAATGGGAATACGCTTCCTAAATTTTAAGTAGGATTTATTATGATTAAATACTCTTTAAAATTTTCAAATATATTTATTTTCATTTTTTCTATGATAATATATATTATAAAATTTTTTAATTATAAAAAATGAATGTTAAAATTTAATTTTTATTAACAATCAACGACGTATTTATTAATTTAATCTTTTTTTTTAAATCATATAAGATATTCTTACTTTTTTCTAGTAGGTTTAATAATATACCTTATTTTTTTTTTATGAATTTTCAAATTTAATTATATTTAATTCTTAAAATTTTATTAATATGCTCTATATATTGAGTAATCATTTAATCTAACACAATAGTTGAAGAGTGTATTTATTTAATTTTCATTAGCATAATTAGATTTTTGTGACATGGTATACTAATGAGAAAGGGAAAAAAGGAAAATTCTATATATTAATGCTATTTTTAACAAAAACAAATCATACTTTGCAAATTATAATTATCCTACATAGATGAATTTATATTAAATTTGATATGAATAGTTTCATCTCTACTGTTGTTGTCACATCCACCACCAACTCCACTCATTCGTTCTCTACTTATGCGTCATTCTTTACAGTTGCTTGATGCTTTTTATGTTCGATCTCGTTATCTGTCTTCTTACTTTCACCGTCGCCTCTCAATCTTCGTTTTTACTATATGCTTGAGGGTGGGTATGTGCTTACTGCTGCTAAGATGACACTTTTCATTTTATTATTTTGTATTAGATTGTTTTTTTGATTTTTATGTTATTTTGTTTTTTATTGTTGGAAGTTTTGTTATATATTCCCTTATTGGAAGTTATTTTTTTATTATGAGTCTGGTGGTATGTCTGTGCACTATTGCGTTTCAGATGCTCGCAAAAAAGACAGTGATTTGTCACATTATTTTACTATTACAGTCACAGTTTTTCAAAACCAACTATATGGCAGTTTGATGTTCTGTTGAATATTTGCGATATGCAAATCAGTTTGTTATTGTTAGGGTAGTTGATTCTATGTCAGATTCTTTTATATTGAAATTTGTATTCAGTCATTGATGATTTATGAAATTTTATTTTATTTAAAAAAAATAGATTTTTTTTTCCCAAAAAAAATTAGTTGAATTTATAGAAGTATATATAATGGTGGAAATAAAATTGCCCTAAGTCAAGTGGGCTGGGTCAGGCCGAGTCAAACATAATACAAAACTCAATGTTCAAGCCTAAAATTTTTAGTGGGCTGGGCTAGATAACTTTTAAGATCAGGAGATTTCATTACCAATTGGTAAATTTTTTATATATTAATTAATTAAAGTATTACTGAATAATTATAATTATAAAACCAAATAATGTTATAAATCTTACTGAAGGTATCTTAGTAAATAAAATAAAATATATATTATTCTGTTAGATATACATTAAAATTTCATTAACGACTTAGACTATGTTTGGTTCATGGAAATAATCAGAAATAAAATTGTTATTATGTAAAGATTAATTATTTTTTACTTTGACTCAAATTTTAGACAAATAATACTAATTCCATAGAATAACAATTCTACAATTTTTATAGAATACATATTTCACAAAAAATTAAAGAATTGTTATTCTTTAAATTATGGAATAGAATATTTTCATTTTTATTTTTAAAAAAATATTGACAAGTTCAATCTTACCATTATTATCCTTTTTTCTTTTTTTTTCAGATTTTCATTTTTTTTTTTAATTTGTATATATGTATGAACATATATATATATATTACTGTATATTTTAAATTTTAACTTCCTTGATCAATTTTTTGCAAAAAAAAAAATGAGTAAATAGAATAAGAAATTAATTTAAAAAATATTTTTATTTTTTTTAATTTTAAGTTATTTTTTAAATAAATTTTGATAAAATTATGTTTAATTTTAATATTAATAATGAAATTAATTTATAAGGATATTATGAGTAGAATAAAATAGTTATTATATACTATAAACCAAATTATGGAATTTGAATAATTATTCTATTCTTAGTTTATTTTATTCCTTAAAAATAGTTATTTTATTTCTTATTATTCTTTTTCGCGAACCAAACATAGCTTTAGTTCCAAAATTAGGAGATTATCTAATGGAAATCACTAAAGTTTTAAAATAGGTATTAATTTAAGTACATACAAATTTTTACATTCATGAACACATTCAAATTATATAATATTGAAATCTCTTAGAATTTGTAAAATTTTCAAAAAGCGTTCTGCCTAATGAATTTAAAAAAAAAAAAAATGAATGCACAACAAAATAAGAAATGTTTGTTTTCTTATTTTATTGATTTTTTTTAATAGACTCCTTAATACTTTTATAATTATTGCTATGTATTAATATTCTTTTATTTTAGGAAATAATTTTTCTATTGAAATATTTTTTTGAGACTTGTTTTTTTGTAAAGGAATTTCAATGCATAGCTGAAAGAATATTATATTTAAATAATATAATATTCGTTTTTATACTATATTTTTTCTAGTCATTCCTCATTAAATTCAATTATGTCATAACTTTTGATTAATTTCTTCTCAATTACAAAAAATAATGAATGTAATTTTAACCAAATGAGTACAAATATAATTAAAATTTGAAATTAAAGTAATTTATTTTTAAAGATCAAATATAACTAAAACTTTTTGAAAATATTTAGATTTTTTAAGTCATTATTAAGCCTCTTAAAATACATATCTCAACATTACCAAGAAGAAAGAGAAATGATGATTGAATAATGGGATATATTTCTAAGTTTTGCACATATTGATAGTAATTAATAAAAGATATAAATCATTTGTATTTTAATTTAGTAATAAGATAAAATTATTTTAAAAGTTAACAACAAATTTCAAATCTCATCATTGCTAAATTTGGTTTTCAATACTTACAAAAGAAAAAATAAAAGGTGTACATGTAGCCCTGTATTACATAATTGGTCATTTGATATTGTGATTATGGGTTAGGTGTTTGTAGTCTAAAATGGATGAATTGGACTTCTTTAAAAATTCTTGCAAATTTTTAAATTAAAACACCTCTAATCTTCTATAAGACTTAAGTGTGAAATAACAATAGAAGATATAAATTTAAAAAATAACACACAAGACCTTTGGAATAAAAACGTTTTGATACAGAGGACAATTAAACGACTAATTTCATTGCAATTGCTAGATAATTAAGTCAGACATTATGCCTATCATTGGTGTTAAACTGATTTTTCTCATAGAGAATTAGATGACTAAATTGTAAGTTCACAGTATAAAAAATTTATGTGATTGGAGTAGAATGAACTTATGGTTGAGAACTTGTTGGATTCATTTTATACCACTTGTTTAAGGTTAATTAAAGCAAGTTCCTTTTCCAAGTTTAAGTTATTACAAACACATTTAAATGATAAAAGCAAGCAACTTTGTGAATCATTTGAAAACAACAAACACAAATTAAAAACAAATGGGTAAAAGAGATAGGAAAGAAAAAATAACATAGTGATTTATCCTAGTTCGGCCATCTTGCCTACATTCAATCCTCAAATATACACTTTGAAATTTCTCTTCACTAAAATAACTCTATTAATGAGCTAGAGTCAAGTCTTTTACAACAGCTTCTAATCACCTAGAAGACTACCCAAGAAAGTTATCCTCACTTTTTTACCCACAAGCTTCAAAAGTGTTTGCAACTTCTACCCATAAATTTCACTAGGTGTTTGCAACATCTCACTAGCTTACAAGATGCTAAGTGAATCTATACAAAGTTACAGATTTGTATTTGGTACTCTCACATTCAACAACAACCTATATAAATTAGATAAATCTGCCCAAAAAGATTTCAATAAAACAGTTGTCCAAAAAATAGATAGAACAATTTAAGCACAAGGATGAATGTTTGAAAGCTTTGAAAATTTTTTTTCTATGAAGTTCTCTCAATTAAACCCTAGCTTCATTGCCATTGAAAAGGTTTAAGGTGTTCTTTTTATAGGCAAAAGTTTTTGTCGTTTGAAATAGAAAAAAAAGTGAGGGAAAAACTATCATTTTAAAATTAGTGTCAGCTGTATGTTGTGCAAGTCCACCAGACAACGATGATTTTGAGTTTTGAGCTTGACAGTTTTATGTTTTGTCTGTTTTGAAAGTCAACTAGACAAAAAACAGTTTGGATTTATGAGCCAGATAGTTGTCCGTCTATACCAGCTACTTTAGAGCACGCCTATGATTGTGACATCTCTCATGTGTCTCTTTTTAATTATAAAAAGCAAATCAATTTATTTTATCTTTTAAGATTGTTTCTTTAGTTAACTGATTTCAACTAAAATACTTTCATTGGAGATAGGGAAAATTTAGAAGACTTAACCAAAAGGTCAGATCATCTAATTTTTGGTCTGATATCAGAGATTTCAAAAAGAGTTAGGTCATCTAATTTTTTGTCTAATATCAAAGATTTCAAAAAGATTTAGGTCATCTAATTTTTTATTCAATACCAGCAATCTCAATAAGATAATTATCATCTAAAAAACCTTTGTACTTCTTTTGAAAACTTGTTTTAGAAAAGAATCTTAATGGGCAGGGCTTTATCTAAATTATTTAACATGAAAACTAAGGAATAATGACTCACTTAAGTTCTACAACTATTCTTTTGAAATTTCTTAGCTTTCTGGTACACAGTTTTATGATTTATCTTGAGAATTTTTTATACCTTATTTCAAACACTCTAATCATTTTGTTTTGTAGGCCAACTATTGTGGACTTTTTTTGAGAACTTTGGTATCATAATACATCACAATAGCAAAATTTTAATCACGCACAAAATCAAGATAAATCATTGTTAACCCCATAGGCTAATTCCTTGATTTTGATGATAACAAAAATAGAAATATGTATGATTGTGCTTTGTATGCTTTGTGTTCATTTCATCTTGCAGGTTAAAGAATCACTATGCTTGAAACTTGTGTATGCTGTGATGGTCAAATTAGTCATCCAAGACTTCCAACCGGAGAATTCTTCGATGAAAAGACTCTGACGATCAAGTTAGTATATTAGAATACTATAAAATGAGTATGATGAACTATTAGAAGTAAAAATGGGAAATATATCCTACACCTAAATGAACCATTAGAGGGATTTTTATATCCTCATCATAAAAAATATGGTTCCTGATTTTATGGGATCATGGGACATAGAGAATTATGTGGGATCCTATGTTTTGGACAATTATAATTGCTATATTTGTAGTGGAGGTCTGTCTGGTTCTACCAGGGAAAATCTGTGCGAACTGTTAGTCCAATTATGGTCCAGCCAGGATTATCCCACGTGTTCTATTATCATCAATGTTTTCAAATCCGGCCCGGTCTTAGAACCGGTGAAGGCAGAGGGTCACGGGTCAGAGGTTCAACCGGAGTCGAACCGGAATTTTAAATAAATTAATATATTTATTATTTATATGTTAAAAAAAATATAATATACATATAATTAAAATTAATAAACGTTATTAGAGTAAGTAATGAACATTACTTAGAAAAAATATGAATTTGAGACAATTACTTAAAAGAAATTATGATAAATTAACTTATTAAGTGGCTACTTTCTTATATAAGAAATATGAATTTGAATATTCATATACTCAAAATGGTGAATGGGTGAATGATAATTTGAAACTTAAAGTAAACTCTACACTAAAAAAAGTGAGGGAAAAGTGAGTTATCTCACATTGAAAAAATGTAAAGTTAGAATGATGTATATATTCAAAAGTTCATCCTTTCAAAGTTAAGAAAGTAGCCAAGAAGGCTCTCTCTCGCGCCCGCGGGGGGCGGGGGTGCAAATTCACGGTATTGGGCTTAGATTCAACGTGTGAGTACGCGATCTGCATACACGAATGTCGGATCAAAATAGGCTGGCCTATACTTACTTGGATTTTGTAATTTTTTATTTAGTCCAATCATAAATTTTAAGTCCAAATTTTTTTTTTTAATATCCAACACAAAAAAAAATAAAAAATAAAAAAACTCGGAAAAAAACCGGTCGGTCCGACCGAGTCACCGGTTACCAGGCCGGGCCGGCGGGTTTTCCTCGGTTTTGGCCTTCCCTGGGTTTGAGACCAGAACCGAACTGGCCTAGCATCTGGTTCCCGATTTTCTCAGTCGGACCGGCCGGACCAGTCCGATTCTTACAACTATGATTATCATAGTAGTCTGACTTCAATAGTAGTGGAAAAGATCTCAAATTTGATGGGATTATGGAGATATCATATCACGGGATCTTCATGATATGGACGATTATAACTATTTGTAGTTGAGATATGTTTGGCTCTGCAAGGATTTCACAATTTTAAGCATGCTTTTGTTATGGATTGGAAATCTTTTGAGCCCAATGATATAGTAATGGGAATAATTGAAGTGCTTTGGTATCATATTAGTATGACAACTGGTAGTAATAATTAGCAAAAGCCATGGAAGCTATCGCAACTATTGTTCATTGGCAAAATGCAATTTGATAAAATTAAACTTTTTATTAAGCAGATGCGATCAATTGTTAGTGACTTACAATTAATAGTTAGTGGTTAGCATTGATGATCAATAATTAAAAGGTGAAATACTAACTGAGTAGGGATAAATATTACTCTTCATATTGGACTAGAGATGACACCCCACTTACCACACCAAAAAGGAGGTCTAAAGCAGCACAAGCAAACCTTAGCCCAAATATAGAGGGCTATGAGAGCCTCGACAAGGATTAGCCTGCCAATACCACCTCATCTCGTCAAGGCAGGACCTCGCAGCTTACCTCCATTATAAAAGAAGTTATAGTAAAACCCTCAGGGTGAGGGCCTCACACATGTGGCCTACCCCTATAATATTTACGAAAGTGTATATCGAGTCATATAGGCACAAGACTTAAGGATTGCCAATCAAACCTGCTGGCATGCAAATTCTTTCTCATATTTAATATTTTCATTAGTTGGAGAGCCCATTTCTATATTAAACCTATAATATTTTTATTTTTAATCAATGTGGAATTTCCACATATTCTAACACTCCCCCTCAAGTGGCAATTGGATATTCTTTTTTATTTTTTTTTTCTTAAGTCCAATTGTCACTTGACAAGTAGGTGGTGGCCCAAGTGGATTAGTTTCATTTTTTTTTTTAACCCACGGGTTCACTGGATATATTAACCCATCCATGCTTTAGATTTAGGATCGATTGTCGCTCAGATACCATGTAGAATTTTAGTATAGATTTGGGAGAACCAACCTTAAAAACTAGCAATTAAAGTTGGGAAATCCATTTTTATATTAAGTCTATAAGATTTTCATTTTTAATTAATGTGAAATTTTCAAATATTTTAACAAAATCAAGAATATTTAAGGAGAAATCTCAACTATCACAAGTAGCTTCTCTTTGTATATTCTCATCCCACCTTCTCACTAAAGGAGTTTTCCTCTACCTAGACAATTAATGGAGAAAATACTAGATTTATAATTTTCAAAAACATACTCCATAAGACTTAAGCATCGTAGAATTTTCAGCTTGGTCTTCTAATGCTCTATGTCCACATTTTGCAGGATCCAAACCAATAGAACATTCTTCAAGTTTAAACGGAAATCCACATCCATGAATATGAGGTCAAAACTTATCGCTAATAATTAAAATTTTTAATTTTCAACATTTTAGTTATAATTTTAAATTACGTATTGTTAAATTTTAAAATATTATTTTAAGTATTAAATACCAAATAAGAATTCAAATGCTATGCTATGCTATCTCTCGACCGGTGGTCCAAAGTCCTAGCCATATTTTAACATTCAAAGCATTAGTCGCCATTTTTGGCCTCTCTGTTACGTATCTCCGCGTCTCAAGAGTTATTTAGTCCATAATATAATATATAATATTAGGGATCATTATTTGCATTACCGACCTTTCATGGGGCTATTGGGTTGTTGGACCCACACCCTTCACTATCACAAGTCACAACCCATTAATCCATCCCATGAGCCAAATAATTTAAAAAAAAAAAAAAAATTGTAAGAAATCCAAAATGTTTTAGTGAATTTGCTCTTTAATGTATTATTGGATAGTTTAATATTTACTATCACTAATAACATCTTTGAAAATCTCTAAGAATTCATGGAGTTGGGAGGTGGATTTATTTCTCATTTTATTAAATAAATTTTAATTTTTTAATCAGATTATAAATAAAAAAAAATTCTTTATTTATAAATTTCTTAATTTCAATGTAGATAATATGTTTTTATTTAGACTAAAAAATAATTTTAATACTGATCCATAATATTATTTTATTGTTAAATAAAAAATAATAATAATCTTTGGAGACATAATACTCACATATTTAATATGACTATATTTGTATGTCTTGAGTTAAATTAAATTTTAAGTTTGAATTCATCTTGCTCCTTTTCAAAGAAAAGAAACTTTTGAGTTATAAAAAATCAATTTCTTTTTTTTTTTTTTTGAATTAGTTTTCAATTCACATAAATCAAATCATAAAATTTATTATCTATCGCTTTAAAAGTATTTATTTAATTTTAATTTAAAAATAATTACTATCAAATTGCTCTAATTTTTTCTTATTTTTGAGATGGGAAGAAATAATTCTTATGTATAAAAATAAATTACATAATTAATAGCAAATAAAATATAAAATTTTACATATCATAAACCCATGTTATTGAATCAAACTCAAAAGATTATATTTTTCATAAGTAGAAAGACGACTACGTTGACAGAGTAATTTACTCGGTATAACAACGATAAGCACGTTACACTCAGTGGCTATATCATGTCACAATTCGACTTTTACATTTTCAAACGAGTTCAGTCGCACTATAAAAATAATAATAACTCTAAAATTTAAAAATAAATACTTATATAAAAGAAAAACAAATAACAAACATAATAATACTAATAAATTTGTAAAAAGCAGATTTATATTTATTAAAAAATAAAAACTATGAAAAAGTGAAAAAAAAAAAAAAAAAAAAAAGGCTTGTGGCAGCCAAAAACAAAGAACAAAAAGAAAACTTTGAGAGATGAAAAAGGAGAGAAGAGTCAGATTGCTCTAATCTTGATATCATACAATGGACAAGATTATTGTAAATTTTGTAGTTTTTTTTTTAGGAATAGATTTTGTAGTTTGTGTATCAATTATTTATTTAATTTATCAAATTAAAGAAATAGACTTATAATACTATACGCGTATTACGCGAGGACTGAATCTGTAAAAAAAACCCACCATGTGATGCCAATGTGATTAACTTTCACCTCATGAAATCATTACTTAAAAGAAAAAATACTAACCCAATTTTAATTGAGCTTTGATTTCCCAATAAACTAATACTAGTAGATCTTTTTCATGAATCACAACACAAGATTACTAAAACCCATTATTTAAAAGAGATTCTACCTGTAAATTTCTTGGTCTAGATGCATAATCAAAATCATCGATCAGAATTTCTAGGCACGTGGTGCAACCACAGCCCTATATATATATATATATATTGCCAATGACCACAGCCCTATATTTATTATATAATAACCAATGATTTAAAATATAATACTAATTAATATCTTGTTGATTACTGATTAATTATTGTTGCCTAACTATATGACAATGATGACAAATTCATTTTTTTCCCCAATAAAATAAACTTTATTGATGGGATTTCAAGCTCATATCAATACAAGAAAACAATACAACTGAAATACATGACCAGCAGAATAAATTATCCAATACCCAATAATGGGTTTTCACGAAGGGCTTCAAGCCCATGAACTCGGCCTAATGACCTACAGAAAATGTAAAAAGCAGACCCAAACCTGAAAACCTTTCCGTCGTCGCCGATAAATAATTCAGGGGAGAGGGCATCCACAGATTAGAGTTGTCGTTGGCCATAACAGAGTTATCTTGCTGTCGTTGGCCATAGCAAAGTTATCTTGCACCAATAAAGCCCAAAACTTAATTATATCTGAAGAATCACAGAAGCATAGAGCCAAAAGAAGGCCTGCATGTCGTTTTTCTAGCAGAATTTATCTTCTCCGGCCACATCAGACACTAGGACTACACAGAGAAGGAGATGTCCTTGAAGTCCTGCCACAAGCATCACAAAATAGCTCTTTCTCCCACCAACCATTTTGAAGAAACAAATCGTTGAAGTGATGAAGAAGAGAAGAAATCCAGAGCAAGAAGGAGAAATCCAGAGCAAGAAGGCCATTGAATAGCCACAAAAATCATCATCAGATGCAGATCCAAGGAGGACCAACCCAAAGAAAACGAGAGAAAAAAAGGATCCCAACAAGGCCTTAGTTATTATAGTAGATAAATTAAATAAAAAAAAAAGAGAAACTATGAAAATAACAAGGGAAATCCCCTTCGGTGATCGGAATCACTAAAGGAGAAGCCTAAAAAATCTGTAAAGGGGGTAGAAGTTAAAGAAAAAACAGAGATAAATTCTAGAGAGAGAGAGTCGTTATGACAAATTCATTAAAGGGTGTAGAAATTAGAGGTATAATAGATGACATATACATTGGTGATTTGGCCACTGCAAAACTTGAGACATTTTCTTGTCCCTTTAGCTTGTTAAAAATTAATTAGTAATTAATTAATTGTTACAATTAATAGAGACAAATTTGATAGTTGGATCCCATCTCCATTGTTATGTCAACTTCAATTTTATTATATCGAAAATGCTTTTTGAATCAAATTGATCAAGATCAAAAGGCCATACAAATAATTTTATTTTTTCTTTTTTTTTATTGTATATAGAATTTTTTTGAGTGAAGTTATTTTTATAATTAGACTTTTGATAATGGGACATTTATTGTTATTGATGTGAATCAAATTGATCCAAATAGCACTACTCTTATTATATTTGAAAAAAAAAAAAACTTCAATTTTATTATAATTAATTAACTAGAAGTGAATAATGTACAATAAGTACAACTATTAATTATTTGTTTCATATTGAAGGTTTATAATTGCAATAGGATTTACAATTTTTTATTGTTTTCCTTCATTAATTATTTTGGCTCTAAGAATGGTTGGAACTCACTAACAGTAATGAATTTCTAGATAGCAGGCACAATTGCTCCTCAATATTTTTCTAAAAAAAAATCATTTATAAATATTGCTAGGTTATAACCCAAATATTTATCAATGGCCCATAAGAGAAATCTATAATAGTATAATACAATGTCCAACTCTAATTTACTCTCTCTCCGAGCCTATTTGGCATTCAATTTAAATATATTTTTTGAAATTGTGTTTTGAATTTCTATTTATTTTTAAAAATTTTATTATTGTTTATAGCTAATCATGGTTTGAATAAAACTAAAAAATATAATTTTTTTCAAAACCATAATTTATTAAATTCTAAATTCTCTAAATGTAGTTTACCAAAAATTGTCTAATCATATAATGCTAAACGGACACTAAAGCTGCATATACTTAGAAAAAGTTGAATTATTATAAACTTCAATGATGGGTAAAAAATATTAGAAGTGAGAAAGATTTTATTATTATTTTTTTTAATTGTCTCAAAAATGAGTTTTATGGGTTGCATATGATATGGAAATCTAGCTAGTAGTTATAAGCAAAAACAAGACATGTTCTTACAAAATACACAAGGACACATCCCTTCTATGGAACCAAAAAAAAAAAAAAAAAAACAATAACTTTATACACATAGTTACAAAAACGGTTACTAACTCTGAAAAAAAAAAAAGAGTAAAATAAAAACTAATAAATTTTAATTTTAATTTAAAGATTATACCAATTTAAAGTTATCATTATGTAAAGAAAAAACTATGACCTTACACAATGTTAGATTACATGATGAACTGATAATTGTATTAATGAATTGTGTAATTACAAACTTTGTTACAATGATATTTATAGAGAAAAAAGTACATTAATGAAATCTTGATTGGTGGAAGACTTTATTGTTCAAAGTGTGCATATGGAGAAGAACTTGAATGGCAATGCACATGGGTGTTTGACAATAGTAAAGGAAGTGGGAAGTGGCCACCATTGTTAAATCTTCTAACTCTTCTTTTCACATTAACACCCTCCCTCAAATTTAAGGTGGTATCGTAGATGCCAACTTGAGATTGCTCAGTAAATTCGAAAAATGAGTTGAAGCAGAAAATATAATACATATTAAACAACTAGTTAAACAGACTGAAAATATAAAATAAAGACATACAAACTGATAAGCGTAGTAAAACTGGAAAATAAATTTGAAAATAACCAGAGTCGGAATATGGTAACAGAAATCGGGTTTGGACACGTGGCGAAACACGTAGCAACAGGAAGAACCATCTTAATGGCATGGCGAAACATAGGTAGGACACGTGGTGGAACACGTGAATACAGGAGATAGAGTCATATTCTGGTAAAATTGATACCAAATATGGATTCAGACAGTACACAAAGTCTAAAATTGATAAAACAGATGCCATAAATGATTTTAGAAGACCAAAAAAATTAACTCAGACGGCCCAAAAGATGAGATAAATTTAGAAACTGGTAAAAAAAATACCAGAAATAGATTCAGAAAGGCAAAAATAGATTCAAAAAGCCCAAAATTTCAGGAAACGGTAATGGTTCATATAGAAAAATATAGATAGAGACAGAATTTTGCAAAACAAATTACAAAATTGATTTTAGAAGGTCTAAAAACCTTGGGAACCAGTAAAGATTCATTCAGAACTGGTCAGAAAAGTGTTAAACCGGTTGTCAAAAAAACACAAAAAATTGAGGGAAAATCAAGAAAATTCAGATAGAGACATAATTTTGCAAGAAGGACTGCAAAATTGAATTCATAAGGTCTAAAAGTCTTGAGAACCGATATGAGTTTGTTAAAAATTGGTATAAAATTACTGAACCGGTTGGTCAAAAGAAACTAAACCGATTCTATCAGACAAAGAACCAGACCGAATGGCGGGTCGGATCAAAAACCTGATCGGGTCGAATTACCCTGGGGTCAACATACGGGTCGGGTCGGATCTGAGAAGTGGAACAGTGACATGGCAGAGACTGGCCCACGTTTGACACGTGACAATATGTTACTAGGCCACGTGGCGAATACGTGGCAGATGATGATTGGACAGGACATTTGGTCACATGGAGGTGGGTCCCACATATGACACGTGGCGAATTTGAATTGGATGTCGTGGTGCTGACTGGGTTGAGCGGCAGGTGACACGTGTCACTGACATGTGACACGTGGCGGCCTCTAATTGGTTGACGTGGCTGACTGTGATGATGTGACATGATTACACGTGGCTGCTGACATGTGCCACGTGATAGACGCTGACTGGTTGACGTGGATGATGAACTGGACAGATTGTGCTGACGTGGTGCCACGTGGGTCGTCTTCAACCTCCAGCAGGCACTGGAGCGCATGACTTGAGTGAACTCCAGTCGCAGAGCTTCTGTCGGCCTGTGAGGGCTCGTCCGGGGCATTTTTGGGTGCGATTTGTTTCAGAATTCTTAGAATTTCAGGGCTTTCTGATGGTATGGTCAGAAAAAATTTTGGACGTGTGCATGGAGAGGCGAATTGAGACAATTTTGAGAGACTGAAAAAATAGAAAAGAAAACTGGATTTTGTGTTTTGTAAGACTGAAACTCAGACATTTGCTGAACTCTTAGACTCTGATACCATGTTAGATTACATTGGTGGAAGACTTGAAGGAACTGCATAGCTGGAATCTTGAAGTGCACATAGGTGTTTGACAATAGCAAAGGAGGTGAGAAGTGATCACCATTATTGAATCTTCTAACTCTTCTTTTCACACTAACACAGAGAATAATTAGCATCAGTTATTTTTCACTTGTTCAGGAAATTTCTTATTTATTTATTTATTGAAATTCAATTTTTTCCAAAAATAATACTAAATTGGGCCTAAGTATTATTCATAGCACTTTGGCTTAGTTTAATTGAAAAGAGAATGATATTTTTTAGTTTATAAGATAGAAAAAGAAAATAAAAAAATTACTGAAGGTAAAATAATATTACTATTAAAAAATTATTTTTATTGATAAGTAAAATATATATTTTATTCCCTTAAGTTTGAAAGGAAATAAATGGAAACACTCAAATAAGGGATATTTTGCTTTCAATATTTTTTTTTATTATGTTTCTTAAACGAAACAAAGCCAGTTAGCAGGTGACAAGATGCATCATTAATTATCTTTAGAGATCATATACGTATTTAGATTCTAATTGGTATAATTTTTTTTTTTTTAACTTTATAGGATTCATTTAAAATTTTATGTCTTAATATTTAATATAAATGTATATGTGAATTTCGACTTCCACGATTTCAATTTTATAAAATTCAATATCATTAAATCAAATTAGATGTGTATATCTTCAAAATATCATGATTTTAAGGTGTGTATGTGTCCTTTTCATGTTCTTATATGTGTTTATACATTTAAAAAAAATATCATTAAATCAAATTTTATATATTTTTTTTATTATAAATAAAGTCTATTTTAATAAATGAAAGATTTGTCAATTATATGTGATCTGGTTGTTTCTCATTCATTTAAGGGTGTGGAAAATAAGAAATATCGGTTTTGAATTTCTTAAACCATAAAAAATTATCACTAATTTTATTAGCATTATCAGCTCATTAATTTTAAATTGACATATTTCTAATTAGTTATACATATATTTTTTTATAAGTAATATATTTTCCTTTATAAGTTGATCATTAATTAATGTCACAAATCTTATTTCCTTTATTATATTTCTAGCTATATTATAAATAGGTTGTAACCCATTATATAGAAATATTATTATCTTAATTTCTCTTCTTTATATTTATGTAACATGGTATCAGAGCAAAAAATTAGAGCATATGCTCTTTTTTTTTTTTCTTCTTTCGAACTTCTAATTTTTGGCTTTGAAATTATATTTTTAAAAAACTATCAAGTGAAATGATCCAATTTTTTTTCTCAAATTATTATTTATCATTTCTCCCATCAATATTTTTATTTTGTAAAGCCACCTTAACATTAAAAATCATTCTATTCAACCTCCCAATTATACCATATTTTATTTTGGCCACTTTTTTATTTCAATCATATTTTCGCTATTAAATGGTGATACATAATCATCATTTTTTTTTCTCAATTTTTTCCCTATTAATTTTAAATATCAAATTTTGATGGTTTCATTTTAATTTTCACCTAATTTTAATGTCAATGATTATTTCAGCTTGATTTGATATTTAATATTCACAATTGTGTACTTTATTATTGGGGAGTATTAGAGAATCTCATTATTATGAGAAAATTATGTAATTTCATATGGATGTCAAGAATGTTTTTTTCAATAGAGATCTTTTTGAAGAGGTTTATACAGTCTCCTCCTGGTTATGTAATCCTGATTCACGCTCCAATCAATCTCTTTTCAGGACCAGTCTACAGTTACTAAAACTTATTCGCGCTTTAGTTGGCAAACTCCAGATGATTGATATATTGCCATCTTGAGTTTTAAGGGGATATTAACATTATTAGCTCATTAATTTTAGGTTAACATATTTCTAATTAATTATACATATATTTTCCTTTATGGGTAATATATTTTCCTTTATAGGTTGATTCTTAATTAAGTTCACCGATCTAATTTTTTTTATTGTATTCCTAACTCTATTATAAATAGGTTATAACCTATTATACAGAAATATTATTCTCTCAATTTCTCTTCTTAATATATTTATGTAACAAATTTAGTGAGAGATGTTAAAGAGTATGGCTAACTCTATTGTATAATAATAATAATAATAATAATAATAATAAATGAAAGGTTATAGTTCACAGCTTAGGATTCATTAGTACATAAAAACGTAGTGAAGGAGAGCAATTCCGGCTCAACTATGGAGATTGGAGACTAACAAAGTAAAAGAACGATAAAAGGAGAGTCAAAGAAGTAGGATAGAAAGATAAAAGAAAAAAATTATATATTTTATTTAAGATAATAATAAAATTATTATTATTATTATTATTATTTCAGTTTTGAGTTGTTGAATATCATCTGAACTAATTTATCAAAATTTGGATATAATTAATAATTTTTAAGGTTTAGGTATGATTATAATTTTGCAATAAGATTTGTATTTTTTTTTTAATTGTATAATTTCTATTAATTGGAGTTTGTGATTTTGATTTCATGTTTTTATAGCAGCAATCTAAAAAAAAAAAAAAAAAAAAACATTGTATTGCAAACTGTCACCATATTAATGAATAATTAAGATATTCAAATTTTAAAATTTTCATTCTTTATACTCTTAAAAGGGTAAGGAGACTAAACATATTACATTTAATTGACATAATAACTAAAACATGTTTAAATTTTGATAATATATTAAGAGCTTTTATATCACAAAAAGTCTTGATTGATCAATCATGCATGATATTGCATTTATATACATATTCTTTAAATCTAATTAGTAAAAGTTTAATTTTAATTAGACTACAAATAATTTAATATAATATATAAAATTAATTGCACTATTATTTATTATAAAAAAACTAAAACTAAAAAAAATAAAAATAAAAATTCTCACTATGCTTAAAATCAAGGCATCTTATTTGGCCAACCTCTCTTATTCTGTCTTCATGATCTCTAATATTTTTGCAACAAGGCTATATGGTCCAAAGTCTATCTTTATAATTTTCTATGACAATTTTAAATAAATAATTTCTTTGAGCCAAGCATTTAGTATCACTTGTTAGTGAATCATTAGGCATCATTTCTAGTGTTTAACTCTTATTTAATTTAAATAAAGTCACGAATTTTATAATTGAAATAAATTCGAAAATTTCATTTTTTTTTATTTAGACTACACATTAAAATTGAAATTATTTAATGATTTTATTAAATAAACTTTAAATTGAGTGTTGTATTAAATATAAATTACATCTGAATACTTATATTTTTCTAAGCTCTGAAAAATATTAAAAAAGAGAATGTTTATTAAGATTTAAACCCTAATTTTGTATATTATAAGATAAATAATCAATTATAATATGAAGATTAATTAACTATAAATAAAATCTCAAGTTTTATTTTCATTAATATTAAATAAAGTTTCACAATAAAAGGATGAATTATTTTAATTTGTGAATTTAAAAATATTTTATTAAATTATAATTATTATCATTGCAAATAACATAATATATTAAAATCTCTACTTTTCTATTTATTAAATCATTCCCTAAAAAAAACTTATTCATGAATTATTTCATTTATTTAATCATATATATGATATATAACACAATTATTAATTTAATTATATTTTATTGCTTGTTGATTTGTTTGAATATTTTATCTTAGTATGAATATATTTGACATTATTAAATTATATATATATATATATATATATATATATATATATATATATATATATATATA
>CATKHJ010637889.1:0-19061 GCA_949750685.1 Vernicia montana
TAATTTGACTTAGTTGTGGAAGCATCAAGACTTAAGAGCTTGACAGTTCAAGGAGACTATATGGACAGATATAAATATATATATATACATGTGAAGAATGGTAATTGAATGAGGAAAATGACTGGAGAGGGAATTACAAGAGAAATAATATATAATACTTTATATGAAGTTCATATCAACTCTGCAACACATGTTTACAATAATTCAAACACGAGACATAATCACAGATAATATATACTATAATATATATATAATAAATAGAAGTTTTGTTGTCTCTTTAGCAAAACTACAAACACTTGGTGGGCAAACAAAAATAATATAATGATTTTACTATTCTTTGGACTAAAGTAACTCTTTTGTACCCAAACCAAAAGAATATATATAAAACAATTAAATAACAACGATCAACTCTAAATTACTAATCAAGGAACTAAATTAATCCAGAAAATTCTTAATTACCTTTATATATATAGACCAAGGCAAACAAGAAATTTTTTTGTTCCTGATTAGGCAGAAATCCAGTCAAATGATGAGCTTTGACATTAGTACATATATAGGATTTGAGTGGGGATGTCAAAGCGTGTTGGTGGATCATGTTCGTGTCGGGTTGATATACTCAGGTGACACGATTAAAGTCAACACGAACACGACCTATTTATTAATCGTGTCATCCTAACACGACACGAAAATTAAACGGGTTACACGAATACGACACGTGTAAGCCGTTTATTTAATTGGGTCATATATGGGTCATGAACCCGACACAACCCACTTAACCTGTATAATATTTATAACCTGAAAAATGTAATATATTTATTACATAAATTAACTGTACTATTATCCATGAATCAAATTATGATTAAAATTGTAAATTCATTAAAAATTTCATATTTCATATTTTTTTTCAAACATTCAAGCAAGTATCATCAAATAAATTTAAATAAAATTTTGTTTATTTTTTATTTTTTTGTCATTTTATTTTTTTTATTAATTTTATTTGTCTCTTCTAATACAATATAAATGACTATTTTAATCCTTAATATTACTAAAAAATATACAAGCTATAAATGGGTTGGGTTTGAGTGACACTATCCAACAAGACACATGAAATTAAACGGGTTGTAACGGGTTAGCGTGTCAACCCGTTACACGACTCATTTAAGCAGTATCATAAACGGGTCAACCCGTTTATCGACACGGACATGTTAAAATTCAACTCTAACACGAAAATTTTTCGTGTTTAGCTAATCGAGTTAGCGTGTCATGACCCTTTTTGACACCCCTACTTACGAGTTATTTTTATGTAAAATTTACTAGTTACTAAACGCCTATTTAGGGTTAAGTTTTCTAAAAGCGTTTTCTAATAAAAAAATTTATATTATTTTTAAAATTACTTTAATTTTTTTTTTTTTCAGAAGTAGATAAATTGATGCTTTTTGCATAAATAAATTTCAAAAAACAGTTTATAAAAAATAATAAAAATCAATCAATTAATGAAAAAATTATAAAAACGTTTTTTAACTCCTAACAACAATCTCAAATTAAAAAATTTTGTTAACCAAATACTTTTATTAAAAATTTATAAAAAATAATTTAATTTATAATTATATATTAATAAAAAATCATTATCAAAGATATATTCATATAAATCAATTAGATTTTAAATGCTAAATCGTACTAAAGGGAATGTACCTCTCTAGATGCATTTTTGAAGTCGCATCAAGTGAAGAAAAAAAGCTATTAAGGATAATCCATTGCTTATTATTCCAAGCAAAATTAATGTGCTTCACATGGCTTTCAATCATTCTCCTAGAATTAATTCCTTACAATCTAAAAAGGCTTTTTAATTTAAATGAAACACCACTTTCTTTTTTATTTCATAATTGAACTAAATATTATATCATAAAAAACTCAATTAAAATGTTGGTGACTAAAATTCTAAAGTTAAAGTTCAATTTTTTTTTTTTTTTTTAAATCAAGTTAAAGTTCAATGTTGATGGATATATATATAGTTTTCTAATAAATTAAAGACTTAATTATTTTAACATTTTTTATAATTATGTTATAAATAGTTTTACAAATTAAATTTCTGGTCAATTTAAGAAAGAATTTGGTAATCTTTAGGTATAGAATTGTTCATTTTGTTATGCACAATGTGAAAAAATAATAATAAAAAAAATATTTCATATTTATATCGCATTATTTTTGCATCATGAATAACATAAATTAACAAATAAATAAATAAATAAATTTAGGTCTGCCAAATCAATAAATTAGGGTATAATTTTATCTAAAATTAAATCGGTGATAAAATTATAAATTTTTTTTTTTTATTAAGCCTAAATATGTTGAAATGTATTTACACATGGGTGAAAGTCTATGTATAATTTTAATTCAAAAGTTAAAAAATTATATAAATAAAAGGTTATATCTATTTTGTGTGGCTTTAACTTTTAATAGTTGTTTAGGCTAACTTTTGTTATCAATCATAATATTTTCACATATGGACAATTAATGTTTTCTCGTTAAGCCACCTCAAAAAACACTTAATTGTGTTACAACATTTTCAATGGTACTCTTTAAAATAAAGAGTATATTTTAATTAATAAATAGCATTTTAAGAAATTTTTAAATATAAAGAGCAAACAAGTTTATTTAAGGCCAAAGGTATAAGTAGGACATTCTCTTTTGGACTGATATTCAAGTGAACTCTTAATTTTTTTTTTTGTCCTATTAAACCCTTAGCTTTTTCAAAATGGTACATATAAAACCCTCATTCCATAATTTAGGATTTTTGTTAAGTGATATTAAAAATAAAAAAAAATAATATCTATACACCTACGTATTAATATTTATTTTTGTATAAATAATTTTTAAACTATTTAGAGAAAATTTAATATTTATGAAATTCAAAGTTAATAAAATTAATTAATTAATTAAAATATTACAAATTTAAATTAATAAAAAATGATTTCTTAATCCTTATGCATTAAAGTATAATTTATAAATAAAATATTCTTATATAAAATATTATTATATTTGATGTAATATAATTATTTTGATTTATTTTTTATATATAATTATAGAGAAAAATTATATACTCATTACAATTTGTTATTAATTTATTAAAATTACATAAAAAAAATTATATAAATGTAAAAACTTTCATTTGCTTTGATCAGTTTATTATATCTTATTACTTTTAATTTTTAAAAAATTATTTTTTCATATCAATATAAAGTATAAGTAATGAAACCCACCTGTCATATCAGACTTTTTTAACGTCTGTTTAATAAAATATAGAGGGAGAGTTTTATATGTACCATTTTGAAAAAGTCAATGGTCTAATAGGATAAAAAAAAAAAACATTAAGAGCTCACTTGAGTATCAGTTCAAAGGAGATCGTCTTATTTGTACCTTTGGCCTTTATTTAAATCCAACGCACTCTTTATTTTTTACTTTTCATTTTATTTTATCCTATAAAAGCATTTAATATTAAATATTTACAAGAAAAAAAACTAATAAAAAATTAGAATATATATGAAAAACAGATATGTATTAATTAATCTTTATATAGAGAGTGAATTTTGGCTCTTTATATGTGAAGAGCCAAACTCACTCTCTAATATATAATTTAGATTTAGAGAGTGGATTGGAGTCCTATATTTTACAATTACTCTTTATAATAAAGAATTTATGTTAAATAAAGAGAGTGGATTGAAAATACTCTTAGAATTCATAAAATATTTTAATATCTAATACTTTAACTTTCTAATATAATTTAAAATAAAATAATAATACACAAAACATAAATTGACTATACATTATATGAATAATATAAAATAAAAATTTTATAATTTAGCAGTTGATATATGTTTTGATTAAAACAAGTGATTTAATTATGGTGCAAAGTGATTCATTTTTTTTTATTTATATTTTGCATACAATTTTAAACACGTTTCATAATTTAATCAGTTAAATTAATGATTTCGTTGCAATAAAAAAAAAAATTAATAGCAAGGTCTACATATCGATAAAAAAAAAAAATATTAATAAAATTTATCAATTATCAATTATATTACTTTGTGCATAAAAATCCTATAATAATCATATTAATGAAATGTTTTTATCACATATATTGATTAGGACTATTTATATACTCTCTCCATTTCTTAAAACGTGACTTTTTAGTAGTTTTCTCTTGCCAAAAAAAAAAAAGACTTTTTAGTAGTTTTTATTATGATTAAAAAATTATTAATTAAGTTAAATTTAAAAAAAAAGAACTAAATTACCCTTTAAGAATTACAGAGCAATGGATAACAAGAAAAAGAGAAAAAATTAAAACTCTATTAATTTTTTAAAATGATAGATAATTTAGAAAAAAAAAATAAATTTATATACTCCCTATAGAAGTAATCGACTAGGGGTGTAAATGAGTCAAGCCGTTTGCAAACGGCTCGGTATTCGGCTCGATTAAAGTTCATTCGCGTTCGGTTCGTTTTATAAATGAGTCAAGTTTGAGTCTTATTTTAATACTCGATTAATAAATGAGCCGAGTTTAAGCAAAGTTAAGTTCGACTCGATTAGATTCATGAATTATTATAAGTTTGTGAATAAACTCGTGAACAGTTTGATTAATAGGCTCGTGAATAGTTTGATTATTATTATTATTATTATTTTGACATTTCAAAAAATATAATTTAATACTCCTATAAACTTTTTGATAATTCTATTTGACTAAAATATATATTCTCCTAATTAACATAATATAATATTTCCTTATTAGATAATCTAATATTCTAATCATTAAAAATATTTTTTTATTAATTAATATTTTTGTAATACATGTGATACTTAATTTTATAATTGAATTTTTTTTTCACTAATTAGATGATTTTAGTTTTAAATATTTTTGTTATAATTATTTTATTATAAATAAATATTTAGAAAGTTGAGTATTTTGATAAATTATAAATGAGTTTCAACTCGAGTTCGAGTTTAACTCAATTATAATTTATTAACAAGCCAAACTCGAGTTCGACTCGAGTTTAAATAAACCGAGTTTGAACATGATTTTCAAGTTCGATTCAAAGTTTGAGTTCGAGAAAAAAATATCGAGTCAAGTCTGAACAAGCTAAAACTTGACTCGACTCAACTCGATTATACTCTATAATTGGCCTCTAACTTTCCTAAAAAGGTAAGAATTTATTGAACTTGGAAATCACGCAAACTAGATACTAAATGCAATTAAAAAACAAAATGATCACCTCAATCATATACACCTTTGAGTAAAGTACTAAACTCAACTATATAGAGTCTGCCAAATCAAATATCGAAGTTGCTTTCATTTGTCTAGTTGTAATCAAACCTTATTAGAAATGGTTTTATTATGATTGATGTGAAATGCATATATATATATATATATATATATATATATATATATATATATGAACCATATGTTTAGGAGAGTTGGATTTTTAGGGTTAAATTATAAATGAGATTTAAAAAAAAAAAATTATAAAATTATAAATTTCAATTTAAATAATCGATTTTTTATTAAATAAGAAAAAAAATTTTAATACGATATTTAAAAATTATTACATGATACTGCTTTTTGTTTTTTAAATTATGTTTATTAGTCATATATTTCCTCTGGTTTTCAATAACTGTCTTTTTAGAAAAGTGATTTTATTTCAATATAATTGTCGTTTTACAAACCCAATGTAACATTAATTGATTTTTTTTTCTAAAATTACCCTTAATATTAATTGACTTAGTGTTGTTGATAGAGTTTTGGGGAAAAAAAAAATTAAGGGTATATTAGTCTATTTAGTTTGAAATTATTTTTAATTTATTACTTTCTTAATTTAAGTGTATTTTTCTAAAACGACAGTTATTGAGAACTGGAGGGAGTAATTATTTATGAATCAGACTGTAAATGGAAAATACTTATTAGTAATAAAGCTATCAATAAACATCATTTAAAGAGAAAAAGATAAGATGATTAATTAATGGATTCAATAATTGCAGCCTATTTTCCTTGCTAATTGGTTCAACTTAGTTTTTCAAGATAAATTTCAAGTGAAGAAAACAAAATTACACAATTAATGATAGCAATTTTGTCCAATCCATTTATAGTGTTATGTAGATGATATTTTAATCTTGTCAAATAATTGGGCATGCGGCATTACATAGTGGGTTGAGTAGATTAATCAAAGCTAGTCGTTTTTAGTACTTTCACCCTATCATGTTTATGTACCATTATTGATATTAGATGTGTTCAAGAAATCACACTCTTAAAAAGTTTTAAAACTTAAATCGTTTGTTTGGTAGCTATAGAATTAGAATCCAAGTAAAATAAAATTTCAAAATTTTAGATATTTATTTTTTAAATAATTAAATAGAATCTATTAATTAGATTATACTTAAAAATATATATCATATCAATAAAAATTAGAGTTATTGAAATTATTTAAATATAAAAAAAATAAAAAAAAATTTAGATTATTTGTGTATCAAAACAAAAAATAAAATTCTATTCTTAAAATGTTATTTAGTAGCAAGTGGATTGATATAGTAAGTGAATGCTTTGAGGGAATCCATCAAAGTGTAACCAAAAAGAGAAGGGTAAGATTTTTTTTTTTTTTAATTTTTTTGGGTGTATGGATAAAGGGGAGGAATTTTAGACTCTTGGGTTTTATATTAGGATACAATATAATATAACATGATGTATAATCTTTTAAATTATTCTTAACACTAAAAATTAATAATTAAATTATTATTATTATTATTATTTGAGCATTAGAGGAATGAAAGACTAGGGATGTGCACATTTTGGCTTGGTGCAATTTCAAGAATTTTTTTAAACCAAACTGAAAATGGTGGTTTGAAGAATTTGCAAACCAAATCAAACTATTTACTTATAAAAATTAAATTAAACCAAAATGTAATAAAACGGTTTGATCAATTTAGTTGCATTAAAAAATAAAATTATAATTCCAATTGATAAAAAATAAATTATCTTGATGAATAACAATGACCAATACTTGGAAAAATTAAGAATGGAAGGGATGAATAATAAAGACCAAGCCTCGAAAGTAATAGATTAACATATGACAAAGAGTTAAAGAGTTACAAGAATATGAATAGGTGAAACTGTATGGAATGGGAGAAAGATCTGTCGTAAATAAAACAAAATAATTTAAAAAGTGAAAATTAGAGTATATTAATTTTTATGAATGGTTATGAATGGGGAGGAAGAAGTGCTAAGAACACAGACACACACAACACATATTAGTATATTGAGCACTATCATATTTAAAATGACTAGTACTAGCCAATTAGGTGATAGGCCCTCACCTTATATTAACCATTTATATTATTCATTCCTAATCAATGTGAAATTACTCTTAACAGAGTAGGTAAAAAATTATATTTATAATTTGTTAGAAGGATATAAATAAGTAAAATCCAAACTACTGTATGATATTAATTTTCTCCCTCTGTGAGTTGTGAGAGCTTTTCTTCTTGCTTTATGCAAGTTTAGTTTTTGAGTATGGAGGATATTGAATCAAATGTGCGTAATCTCAATCTTTTAGCTGCAGAAGAAGGGGGTGTTGATTGGGAAGATGGTAGTACTCAAGATCATCAGGGTCATTTATCATTTGATTGGTGTCTTTTGGGTAGGTTTGTGGGTGATAAGCCAGTGAATTTCAGGGCAATGCAGGATACCATGGCTAGTGTGTGGCAGCCAGTAAAGGGTATGGCGTTTGCGATTGAAGGCGATTCTTTGTTTCGTTACCACTTCTATAATAAGGTAGATATGAATCGGGTTCTTTTGAATGGACCATGGCAATTTTGGCAACAGTTGCTTGTGCTTGTTCATTTTTCTAGTATAGTTCCCGCTTCCTCGGTCTCCTTGAAATTGGTTTCCTTTTGGATTCAGGTGCTCAATCTGCCTCCAAGAGCTCAAGTGGAGGGTGCTGCGAAATCCATAGGAGCTGTCATTAGGATTTTTGGTGAGTTTGATTCAAAAGCTATCCAGGTTCGTGGTTTAATAAGGATTCGAGTCATGATTGATATAACTAAGCCTCTGCTTCAAGGAATGAATTTTAAAATGGCTAGAAATTTAGTTTGGCTATCATTCAAATATGAAGAACTCCCGAATTTTTATTTTGGTTGTGGAATTATTGGTCATTCGGATACTCGATGTGAGTTTCTGATGGACAATCCTTTGATAGCAACTCAACCCCGACAGTATGGTCCATCACTGAGAGTTGCCGCTGGCAGGAATTTTGGAACTGAGATTAGGATGGGCAGCTGCTGGATTCGAGGACAGGGATGGATTGAGAATTTGGGTTCTAACCGTCCGCAAACGGTACCGGATAAGGGAGAGGATAAGGGATTATCTTCGAATATAGTAGATAATGGGAAGGATAAGAGTCCCATTTCAAATTCAGTTGTTATGGTTCGTGATGACACGTTACCAAAGTCTCATGTAACTCATGTAATTGGTGTAGGAGGGGACGTAACTTCAGCAACACCTAGTATCATGGGCCCACATGAAATTGCTCTAAGCCCATTGAATTTTCAAGCTGGCCCTATTGTTTTAGTTGATACACCAGGTAAAGAGAATGGGCCACGAAAGAGAAAAAAGAATACTGATGCTAGAGTGGCTATGTTGACAAGTATGTTTGAGAATTCTTTTGCACAAAAGGATGATTGTATTGGGGATTTAAGTACTGTAACCATAAATAATGGTAAGGCCCAGTTAGAGGCTATGACAGTAGACTCTCACGGTTATGTTGGGACGTTTCATGATGGAGATGTTCTTGTTGATTCCAACTCAACTTCAAGGAATGTTTTATTGGCAGGACCTGGTGATCAGGCCTGCCAACTGCCATGATTGGCCTTAGCTGGAACTGTCGTGGGCTTGGCAACCCACGGGCAGTGTTAGCTTTGAAGGAGCTGGTGAAATCTAGCAAGCCAGAGTTTATTTTTTTAATGGAAACATTAGTCCATGAGAATAAAATTAAGCAAATTAGTGTTGCATTAGGTTTTAGTGGTTATTTTTCGGTGGATAGGATTGGTAGAAGTGGTGGGCTTGCTTTTCTTTGGAAGATTACTAGCAGTTGTAAATTGCTTGGTTATTCTCATCATCATATTGATATGGAAATGACTGAGCTAGATGGTACGGTTTGGCGGTGTACGGGATTTTATGGGTTTCCAGACCAGGGTAGGAGAAGGATTTTTTGGAATTTGTTGCGTTCGATGAAACAGGTTTCAAGTCTTCCTTGGTGTGTTATTGGGGACTTTAATAATTTGTTAAGTTGTGATGATAAGAAGGGAGGAGCTGCATATCCTAATTGGTTATTTCGGGGCTTTAGGGATGCAATTGATGACTGTGAGCTTGTGGACTTGCCTTTAGAAGGGTATGGGTACACCTGGCATCGGGGTAAGGGTACAGCTGCAGTTGTTGAAGAACGTCTTGATAGGGTAATGGTAAATTATCTTTGGTCTCATTTATTTCCTTATGTTAGTTTGCGCAATTTAGTTGCATCAACATCGAATCATAGTCCTTTAGAATTGCATACTCATAAATTTTGTAAGAGGAATTATCGGTTTAAGTTTGAGAACTCATGGTTAGTTGAAGCAGAAATGGTGGATGTTGTATCCTCTGTATGGGGAGGGGCTCCTCACGTTGGTTTATTGAATAAAATAAACTTATACACCACAACTTTGGCTACATGGAGCAGAGGTTTTTATCGTCGATTTAAGGATAAAATTCAGTTTTGTAAGCAAATGATGGCTGGGTTACGGGGGCTTAATGATACTGTCTCGGTTAGTCAATATAATTTTCATAACAATAATTTTAACCAGTTACTCATGTAGGAAGAAGTATATTGGAAACAGAGGGCTAAGCATTTTTTGCTTAAAGAAGGGGATTTAAATACAAAGTTCTTTCATCTAATGGTTTCTGTAAGGAAGAAAAGGAATTTTATTTCTAAATTGTAAGATGATTCAGGCTTATGGTTGGATGACATTGATGGTTTGGGCTAAGTAGCTGTGAATTATTTTTCTTCTCTTTTTTCTTCGGTCGGGCAGAGGATAATTTGGACCTTAATTATATTGAGGCTCGAGTTACGGCAAGGGATAATGAGAGGCTTACTGCACCATTTTCACTGGAGGAATTTAAGACTGCTGTTTTTTAGATGCACCCGGACAAGTCACCCAGCCCGGATGGTCTTAATCAAGGTTTTTTTCAAAAATTCTGGTCTATTATTGGTGTTGATGTGTTTCATGCTTGCATTGAATGGATTGTCAGTGGTGCTCTTCCTGTTAATTTGAATGCTACTATTATTGTTTTGATCCCTAAATGTGACAACTCGATCACTATGAAGGACTTACGTCCTATTTCATTGTGCAATGTGCTCTACAAGATAATTGCTAAAGTCTTGGCCAATAGATTAAAGTTGGTATTGCCTAAACTTATTTTTTCTGAACAGTCTGCTTTTGTTCTTGGGAGGTCTATTACTGATAATGTGATTGCTACATTTGAAATCATTCATCATATGAACGGAAAACTAGGGGTAAGGATGGTTTAGTTGCATTGAAGATTGATATCAGTGAAGTATATGATCGTAATAGTTGGAGTTATTTACAAGAAGTGATGACTTGTATGGTTTTTCTAGTAAATGGATTCAGTGGATTATGATGTGTGTTTAGTCTGTTAATTATTCTGTTGTTATTAATGGCCATGAGGTGGGGCCTATTGTTCCAAGAAGGGGTATTCGTCAAGGGGACCCATTGTCTCTTTATCTATTTATTTTATGTGCAGAAGGATTGTCTTCTCTTCTTAGGCAGGCTGAAATGAATAGTACAATTCATGGCATCACTATTTGTAGTGGTGCTCCTAGTGTATCTCATCTGCTCTTTGCAGATGATAATTTTTTGTTCTTCAAAGCAGATATGGGTGAATGTCAAGAATTGCAAAATGTATTGTCTAGTTATGAGAAAGATTCGGAACAAGCAATAAATTTTCATAAGTCTGGGATTTTCTTCAGTCCTAATGTTTCTGACTCTATCAAATTTGATATCTCAACTCTGCTTCAGGTTTCTAGTCCGCTGGATACGGATCATTATTTGGGTCTTCCTTCATTAATTGGTAGGAAGAAAAGGGCATTTTTTGCTTTTCTACGTGACATGCTATGGAAGAGGGTGAAAGGTTGGCAGGGCAAGTTATTATCACAAGCAGGTAAAGAGATTTTAATTAAAACAATTGCTCAAGCTATACGGAGTTATTGTATGAGTATTTTTTTATTACATGTATCATTATGTGATGAGTTCCAAAAAATGATGAATTCATTAATTGGTAGGAAGAAAAGGGCGATTTTTGCTTTTCTACGTGACAGGCTATGGAAGAGGGTGAAAGGTTGGCAGGGCAAGTTATTATCACAAGCAGATAAAGAGATTTTAATTAAAACAGTAGCTCAAGCTATACCAAGTTATTGTATGAGTACTTTTTTATTACCTGTATCATTATGTGATGAGCTCCGAAAAATGATGAATTCATTTTGGTGGGGTATGAAAACAAATGGGGGGAGAAGAATTCACTGGGCTAGATGGGATCTGTTGTGTAGGAGGAAAGAGGATGGAGGTATGGGTTTTAGGAACTTACATGCTTTTAATCTTGCTTTGCTTGCTAAGCAAGGTTGAAAATTGATTGATCAACCAGATACTTTAGTTAATAAGCTATTCAAAGCTAAATATTTCCCAAGGGAGAATTTTTTTATTGGCTCATTTGGGTTCTAATTTGAGCTATGTTTGGAAGAGTATCTGGTCTTCAAGGTTTGTTCTTGAAACTGGGTGTAGGTGGAAATATGGGGGGGACTCATTGGTGAATGTATGGATTGATCCATGGTTGAAGAATGATGATAATTTTTTTATTAGTACCAGTATGGTTGATGGGATGGAGGGACTTAGGGTACGTGATTTGCATATCCAAGATACTAACATATGGGATGTTGAATTGTTGAATGGTTTATTTAGTGAGGGGGATGTTTCTAATATTTTAAAGATCCCTCCATGTATGAAGGATGAGGAAGATAAATTAATTTGGCATTTTGATTCTAAAGGGAGATATCTAGTGAAGTCGGGGTATAGAGTTATTATGCAATTATGGGAAAATGTTCAAGATACTCAATCTTTGGTTAGGTGGTCTAGATTATGGAGCTTACCTATTTTACCAAAAATTAAACATTGTTTTTGGAAAGTTTGCAATAATTTTATGCCTACGAGGGATAATTTAGCTTTGAAAGGGATGGAGGTGGCTAATGAATGTGTTCTTTGTTGTGGGTATGGGGAGCATGGGTTGCACTTAATTTTGGACTGTCCTTTTGCGGTGGATTGTTGGGCATCAGTGGGGCTAATGGTTCCTTTTGCACATGCAAGCTCTATGGTTGAATGGGCAGGATTGGTTTTGGAGGGTATGGAGCTTGATTTTATCATCAGATGTTGTGTGGTTGTATGGGGGATTTGGGGTCAGAGGAACAAATGGTTTTGGAACCAAATTTATTAACCTCCCATGCAAACTATGCATGTGTGCATGGAGACATTGAAGACGTGACAAACAGTACAAATAACGAGATATGGTTTTGTTGTTAAACATGATACAGTGCCTGTTACGAAATGGGCTTGTCCAGTGGCTCCGGCGGTCAAATGTAATGTCGATGTTGCTATTCTTGCTGACGAGGGGATAATAGGTATGGGTGTGGTCATAAGGGATTCGACAGGACGATTTTTGAAGGGTTTTACGAGGACTTTTAATGGGGTCTTGTTATCAAAGGAAGCTGAAGCTCTTGGTTTGTTTGAAGCTTTATCATTTTTGGAAATGCAAGGGTACGTCCATGTTATTGTAGAACTTAATGCAAAGCTTGTGGTGGAAGGGATTTCTTCTTTAGTGGTTAATGACTCTGTATATGGTGCTATTCTTCAAGCATGTAGAGTATTACTCAACAGATTACTTAGTGTTTCTATTTGTTTTGTCAAAAGACAAGCGAATAGGGTTGCTCATGCTCTAGTACAAGCAGCTCGTTCCCATGCTGGTCTTATTGTTTGACAAGAAGCTCCAATATTTGTAAGGGCTATCTTGATTTCTAATTCTTCTTTCTAGTTAATATATTTTCCTAAAATTTTAGATATTTATTTTTTAAATAATTAAATAGAATCTATTAATTAGATTATACTTAAAAATATATATCATATCAATAAAAATTAGAGTTATTGAAATTATTTAAATATAAAAAAAATTAGATTATTTGTGTATCAAAACAAAAAATAAAATTCTATTCTTAAAATGTTATTTAGTAGCAAGTGGATTGATATAGTATGTGAATGCTTTGAGGGAATCCATCAAAGTGCAACCCAAAAAGAGAAGGGTAAGATTTTTTTTTTAAATTTTTTTTTTGGGTGTATGGATAAAGGGGAGGGATTTTAGACTCTTGGGTTTTATATTAGGATACAGTATAATATAACATGATGTATAATCTTTTAAATTATTCTTAACACTAAAAATTAATAATTAAATTGTTATTATTATTATTATTTGAGCATTAGAGGAATGAAAGACTAGGGATGTGCACAGTTTGGCTTGGTGCGATTTCAAGAAATTTTTTAAACCAAATTGAAAATGGTGGTTTGAAGAATTTACAAACCAAATCAAACTATTTACCTATAAAAATTAAATTAAACCAAAATGTAATAAAACAATTTGATCAATTTAGTTGCATCAAAAAATAAAATTATAATTCCAATTGATAAAAAATAAATTATCTTGATGAATAACAATGACCAATATTTGGAAAAATTAAGAATGCAATGGATGAATAATAAAGACCAAGCCTCGAAAGTAATAGATTAACTTATGATAAAGAGTTAAAGAATTACAAGAATATGAATAGGTGAAACTGTATGGAATGGGAGAAAGATATGTAATAAATAAAACAAAATAATTTAAAAAGTGAAAATTAGAGTATACTAATTTTTATGAATAGGAATGAAGACAAATATAGAAGAGTGCTAATAATACAGACACACACAACACATATTAATATATTGAGCACTATCATATTTAAAATGACTAGTACTAGCCAATTAGGTGATAGGCCATCACCTTATATTAACCATTTATATTATTCATTCCTAACCAATGTGTGATTATTCTTAACAAAGTGTGTAAAAAATTATATTTATAATTTGTTAGAAGTATATAAATAAGTAAAATCCAAACTACTGTATGTATTTAAATAGTTTTAATTATCTTCAAACCAAATCACTAATTTTCTTTAAAAAAAAAAATCAAACCAAATCAAACCACTTTAAAAACTAAATTAAATCAAATTACTTAATACATATTGGTCTGATTCAGTTTAATAGTTTAAATTAAAAAATGAACACCCCCTATGAAAGACTCATATTTAAATCTATTATCCAGTGGAAAATTGCACTACAATCATATTATACATATGAATACTACAATTAATTAAATTATTTTATACATTTTATATTTTTGCCATACCATGAACACTTTATAGTGCAATTTTACAATATTTGCCCTTTTTTTTTTTTTTACTTTTTCAAGGAGATGTACAATCAATATAGAGAAACTGAACTTTAATTTTTATATTTTTATTGTCAATAAAAATTATAAATATAAATTAGTAGAACTTTTCAATTAAAAAATTCAAATATAAGTTGCAATGGGAAGTGATGATATTTAATCCACATCGATAAGAGTCAGTGTAATTTCATTTTATAAGAATTTTACACATTCTTGTTAAAGAACAAATCTGACATTTAAGAGTAAAGCAGACAATAGTTCAAGGAGTCAATATAAACTATATTTCTCTGGCCTATATATATATATATATATATATATATATATATATATATATATATATATATATATATATATATCATAAAATTGACTAAAAATAGAATATATATTATGTAAAAATTAGTTATTTTTTATTTTGGTTTAAATGTTAGAAAAAAAATACTAATTTTATAAAATAAAATTTCAAAATTTTTATGAAATACATATTTCAAAAAAAATAAAAATAAACAATTGGTATTCTTTAAACTATGAAATAGAGTATTTCTATTTTTACCCTTAAAAAATTGTTGGCAAGTCTAAATTTACCACTATTTATTTTTTTGCAAATTTTCATTTTTATTTTTTTAATATATATATATATATATATATATTACTGTTTATTTTAAAATTTTAACTCCCATTATCAACTATTTGAAAAAAAAAAGTAAATATAACAAGAAATTAATTTAAAAAATATTTTTTATTTTACTTTTAAGTCAAATAAAAATTTTATTTATTATATATTTAAATTATTTCTTAAATAAAATTTGATAAAATTATATTTAATTTTAATATTAATAATAAGATTAATTTATAAGGATATTATGGTCATTTATATAGAATATAATAGTTATTTTATACTATGAACCGAATTATGAAATTAGTATAATTTTCTTAAATTGTGTGAGAAAAAAAAGTGAATAATTTTTTTTTTTTTTTGGACGGGAGAGAGTATTTTAAACGGTTAAATTATTATTATATATATATATATATTAGCTGTACTTTTTGTTTTAAAAAAATAATTTAATGATCCCTATATCTTATGACAGTCCAAGTATATTGTACTTTCACTAATTTTTCTATTAAATTGCAATGAAATATCAATTTTACCCTTAATATATTTGCAAATTCTCCTTTTCTACCATCTAATGAAATCAACCCCAAAATATAATTTGTTCTCTCTCTCTTCTTTACTCCACCACAAACCTATTATAATCTTAATCATATATCCAAATACATCAATTGTACAACTTCTAAAGTTTTTATAATCTAAATGCAAAGGCAAAAAAAAAAAAAAAGGACTTGACTGAAAGAAGGAGAAGGCAGCAAATATAAATTATAGCAATGATTTTGATCTGAAATGCCAAAAAAAAAAAAAAAAAAGACTTGACTGAAAGAAGGAGCATTAATTTGCCCATAAAATGACAGGAAAAAAAAAATAAAAAGATAAGAAAAATTGAAGAGAGGAAGCATTGACCAAAGTGTAATTTTAGAACACAAAGTTACCTTTATTAGTTTATTTTTTTTAACTGATTTTGGGTTGAATAAGGAAAAAAAGTACACCAATTCTAATGAAAGATATTTATTGTTGAACGGCTATAAAATGCAGGGATTATTATATTAATTTTTGAAAGTAAAAGTTCTAATTAATGTAATATGTTATAATACAAATACTAAATATAATTCACCCAATTTAAATCATAATATAAAGCTAATCAGATGTGATCTGTTTGATCTTTTTTATTTTTTTTAAGGATATAAAAAATAGGAAATCTCAGATTTTGAGTCTTCTAAACTATAAATAATTATCACTAATTTAATAAAAGATATGTTGTGATAATATTTAATTCGTGTATTTGGATTGGATGTATATCCTATCTTTATAGATAGATATTCTTATACATATAGAACTCTTTTTCTATTTATATTTCTGTAATATTTTACACCTATAAATAGGTGTTATAATCAATAAAGTTATACACATATAAATTATTCTCTATTCTATTCTTATTTTATTCTCTCTTTTTTATTCTCTATAATTGTTATTTATTTTACAACACGTTATCAGCACGAGATTTTATGGATCATACTCAATTATTAGTAAGATTAAGAACAAATGATGCAGATTTATGTCTTGCAGATAGTGCAACTACGCACACTATATTAAAAGATAAGAAACATTTTTCTCACCTAATAATGGGATAAACTTATGTTAATACAATATCTGATAGTAAAAGAATAATTGAAGAATCCGGAAGAGCTAATGTATTCCTACCTGAAGGGATATATTTATTTATTAAAAATGCATTATTCTCTCTCAAATCTCGCATAAATTTATTGAGTTTTAAATATATTCGCCGAAATGGATATCATGTTGAGACAAAAAATATGGAAAATATATAATATCTTTATATTACAACCTTCGTAATGGACAAAAAATGTATATTGGAGAAATTACCTGCTTTCTCTTCTGGCTTATATTACACATATATACGTATAATTGAAACAAATGTGGTAGTAAACTAGAAATTTATAGACCCAAATATTTTTTCTTATTTGGCATGATCGACTAGGTCATTTTGAATCAACAATGATGCGAAAAATCATTGAGAGCTCATATGGTCATCCATTAAAGAACCAGAAGATTCTTCAATCTAATGAATTTTCGTATTCGGCTTGCTCTCAAGGAAAGTTAATTATTAAGCAATCACCAAACATAATTCAAAATGAATCACCTACATTTCTGGAACATATACAAAGTGATATTTGTGGACCAATTCATCCACCATGTGGACCATTTAAATATTTTATGGTGTTAATAGATGCATCAACAAGATGGTTACATGTATATTTATTATCAACTCGAAATTTGGAATTTGCTAGATTACTTGCTCAAATAATTCGATTAAGAGCACAGTTTCCAGATTATGCTATTAAGACAATTCGTCTTGATAATGCTGGTGAATTTACATCGAAGGCCTTTAATGATTATTGCATGTCAATTGAAATAACAGTTGAACATCTTGTAGCTCATAGTCATACTCAAAATGGTCTAGCAAGATCTTTTATTAAACGTCTTCAATTAATAGCTAGATCATTACTTATGAAAACAAACCTCCCAATTTCTGCTTGGGGACATGCAATTTTACATGCAACAACTCTTATACGCATCAGGCCAACTAGTTATCATAAATTTTCACCATTACAGTTAGTTTCTGGCCATGAGCCAAATATTACCCATTTGAGAATTTTTGGATGTGCTATTTAAGTCCCCACCCCACATCGCACAAAAATGGGACCTCATAGGATATTAGGAATATATATTGGATATGAATCCCCTTCTATAATTAATTATTTTGAACCATTAACGGGGAATATTTTTACTGCAAGATTTAATGATTGTCATTTTAATGAGGCTATGTTTCCTAAATTAGGGGGAGAAAACAAGCAGTTAGAAAAACAAATTATTTGCAATGAGCCATCATTAAATCATATTGATCCTTATACAAAACAATGTGAATTAGAAGTTCAAAGGATCATTCATTTGCAAAATATAGCAAACCAATTGCCAGATGCATTCTGTGATCCAAAAAGAGTTACTAAACCTCATATATCAGCTGAAAATGCTCCAATTAGAATTGATGTCCCAATAAGACAATATGTTAATACTATGACAAATTAGTCCATAACACGCCAGAAGCGTGGTAGGCCACTGGGTTTTAAGGGTAAAAATCCAAAAAAGAAAAAGGAACAAAATAAACAAAGTGACAATTTCATTGATGCTCCTGAAGAGCCTATAACAGAAATAGTTGATATAGATGAGCAAATAAACCCAAAAGAGTTTCAGGTACCTGAAAGTAATGAAAACAAAGAGATCTTAATCAACTATGTCACTTCAGGAAAGAGATGAGACTGAAGTGAAACTATTGTCGATAATGTATTTGCATATGCAGTAGCAATTGATATTGCAAAAGAAAGTGAGGATATTGAACTAAAGTCCATTAATGAATGTCGACATAGAGATGATCGGCCAAAATGGAAAGACGTAATTCAGGCAGAATTAAATTCATTTAGAAAAATGCCAAGTCTTTGGGCCCATTGTTTTAACACCTGAAAATGTTAAGTCAATAGGCTATAAATGGGTTTTTGTGCGTAAACGTAATGAAAAAAATAAAATTGTGAGATACAAAGCACGACTTGTAGCACAAGGTTTCTCACAAAAGCCTGTGTTGATTATGAGGAGACTTATTTCCCAATTGTGGATACAATTACGTTTAGATTTTTAATTAGCCTGGCAAATTTAGAAGGACTTCATATGCGACTTATGGATGTTGTTACATCTTATTTGTATGGATCACTTGATAATGACATTTATATGAAAGTCCCTAAAGGACTAAAAATGCCTGAA